>JAVCKT010028846.1:0-18446 GCA_032273925.1 Rhynchotus rufescens
AGACAATATTTGATGAGTCCTCCTTGCTTTTCTTCATTCTGTGTTTTTCTGAGCTGCACAGGAGCTGAGTGGTGTTAGAGGGAGGAAAAGTGCCCTTTTTATTCCCACTGCCACCCATCTTAGCATGGAACCAAACTCTCCTTACTCATTTAGAGGAAGGGCAGCATCAGCCTTATTCTTATCAAATAGATACTTGGTGTATGGAACTCCTGGGCTTTGGCCTCCTTGAAACATGTAATTCTTCCCATGCCTTGGGAATCTGTAAGTAACTCTGGTCTGTGGATTCAAGCCTGCAGAGAGAAGGCTATCTAAAATTTAGGTTTTGCAGAGCCTAATAAGGAAGGATCTTAACACTAGTCTAACTCTCCATCATGATCCTTGAGGAATTTGTAGCTAAATTAACTGTGCTGTGTTTCCAGGAGTCACTTACCCAGCTTCATCTTTGTTTTACTCAATTGGGCATAGGGCATTTTTACTCTGCTAAATTCTTCTTTCAGAAACCTTCTTTCTTCCCGAAACATCTACTTACGTACAATGCAAATGCAGAAAACCATAATTAGGTGACTACTTAGCTTCTCTTTAATAACTAATAGACCGAATTCTTCAGATCTTCAAAGTTACAGTAACAGATAATTTCTCTAGCATGTATTGTTAATAAATATAATTTGAAAAATGTGCAAATATTAAAAGTAGGTTGATCTTTCATTAGAAATGTTCATTTCTGTGCATATGTTTCACACACCTTTGTTTCTGTATATCCTCTTACTGTTGCAGTTCTTAAGGTGTGCTATGGTCCAATTTCTGATGGAAAGGCAAATTAATTGTTTTCACAGTACTTACATGTATGTTGAATAGACTCTTTTATGTTATATTTCACACCACTGCAGAATTGCAAAGATAGACTCCGAGATTTCTACCTTTGCTATACAGCTTTGCAGCCTTCAGTCTTATTATTATCTTTAAATGTATAATCACTACCCCAGGGACAATCTTCCTTTCAAGCAACAGTGTGTAGTTGCTGAATCTGTATTTTTTTAATAAATCGTTCTTTTCCTGACAGTTGCTCCAGAGAGCAAAGAGGAAAGGACAAGTGTTTTCTCAGATGTCGGCTTGGTGACAAGGGCAGGAGACTGAGTAGATTGGAGTATTTATATGCTTTCTTAGGGGAGCAAAGAAGAAAGAGGAATATTGATATGTAAAAGGAATCAAACGTGCAGAAAGAACTTGTGTAGCAGATGTAGAAGAGAGGGAAGGGGGTGAAGCGGAGTTGTGCAGTAGCACTGCAGGGAAGTAGATGGCAGCAAGTGGTGGCTTCCTTGGGAGGAGTTTTGGAGAACATCACATAGGTGAGGGACTCTGTAGTACCAGGGGGCTCTCGCTGGCCACAGCCCTTCCCACCATCCCAGGGCAGGGCAGAGAACTGGGAGACCTTTTGTGTGGTGTATCTACCTAGTGCACAACGGAGGGCAATCCTCAGCTATGCGTTTCCGTATTCTTCCCTCCAAGGAACGGGGCAGCTCTCAAGTAGACTTTTGATGGCTGCCTTCATGAATAATGCTAATTTCATCATAATACAAAAAAGTTTAAAACTTTAGCTTTTGTACAGTATGAAATGAATGAAGCATCAGAAACATCTGTCAGGTTATAGAATAAAGGCTTAATTAGCATTTTTGTGTGGTGTGGAATAATTCATGCTGGGACATCAAAATTTGTCTTCTCAAATGTATGGGAAAAACACATTTTCTGGTCTTTCTTGTTCCTCTCAACGGACTGGTTCAGACTGGGGGAGTGGGAGGAAGCACCACGTTGTGCCACGTTAGTACCAATGAAAATCTGCAGGGTGCAATGCAGTAGGATGAGCATCTTCAAAGTGCCTTACAAATACGAATTAATACCTTGATGTTGCACAGGGATTCTGTGGCCAGGATAATGCTGCAATCATATCAAGAGTTCAAGGGTGTGATTTTCAAAAGCACTTAAACGACTTTGTAGCACAAATTCAATTCAGTGGCACTTAGATTCTGTTGCTGAAACCTCGTGTTGAGTTACAGTGTATATTGGCACTAAAGGAAGGAGAGCAGCAAGTAAGAGGTGAGAAAAAGACCTGTCTGGATGATCTGAATTCTGAAAAAAACAAACCTTCTATCAAACTGTAAATTCAGGCGTGTTTTAATTATCACTGACAGGCTTAAGGAAGGATTTTGACGGTCCTCATGTATGAATGGCTGCAGAAGGTAGATGCTTGCTTCAATCTAGCAAATAAAGCGTACTGCCAAAGACAGCAGTGGGAAGGAACAGCTATCAGCAGCAGGAGTATCTCAAACTATTCGGAACAGAAGTTAGAGTAGGTATTTGTCTACTTTCTTCAGGCATCTCATTTAGATGCTGTGACTCAATCCATGGGAGTTGACTGCCTCTTTTCATTGACTAGGCAGGAAACTCGAGTTCTTGACTTTGATCTCTTGAATCATACCCAAGTTATATACTTAGCACGGCATACATGGGGTGAAAATCTGCCAGGAAGCTTATCTTTAGCAGTGTGGCAATATTACAGACTTGAATAGCTAGAAATTTCTACATGACAACTGGATATTTTTGAAAAACTTTTCCAGAAACTAATGGCTTTATATAGGAATCTCTCAGTGAGATCCTATGGGTGTGTGTCCTGCAGGCAGTCATATTAGAAGAACAGAATGATCCTTTTTGTCTCCCAAACACATATGGAAATGACCATGACTTGCTCACAAAACACTTCAGTTCTCCAGACAGTGTGTCCTGGGCTGCAAGGTCTAGGGCGCAGAAAGTAGCATATTCATATTGCTTCTTGGCTCCATTTTGGCAGAGAAAGTATAAATAATCCAGAATTTATTAACCCCTTGGTCTCAGTTTTATTTCCCCCTTCCTTTTTATACCGTAGACACACAAAACATTTTAATTGACTCAATTTTAAGTATGATGGGCTGAGTTAATACAATTTATATGCTCTATATATACTTCATAAATTCTCAAGCACTGTAATGCATTGGAATTATAGATAAATTACACAAAGGCTCTCATGAATTGACTAATAGAAAGAATAATAAGAAAACAGTAATTGAAAAACCTATAAACTCCATTAATGCATGCCCCTTCTTTATTAATTTGAAATAATAATATAGTGGATAAATCAATCTGGGATGTTACAACAATAGCTGACTAAAAATGTTCTTTTTAATCAGACTTCCAACTTTATTCTCATTCCGCACACAGCGAATTAAGGGCAGGGACAGTCACATACAGTCGATATTACGCCACACTGATTTCAAGCGGCGCCGAGAGCAACATTTGGCCCTGAGCTCCCGCTTGCCACGTGAGGAAGGAGCGAGGAGAGAGGCACGCTCCGGCTTTCCCCCGAGTTTTGCAAGGCGGGACTCGTGCAGAGCTCAGCCCTGGACCCGGGCGCCTCCGTACCGGCGGCTGCATCCATAATGCATAAGCTATTAAGCGCCATGAAGAGCGCTCTGCCTGCTCGGGAGCTGCGGAATAACATGGCTAACAGATGTTGTGCTTCTAAAGCAGTTGAACTCCTGAGTGTGCTTTTATCTGCTGATCGGCGGCGCGCTGCGGCTCCCTCGCTCGCGCATACACAAGGCAGACAGATTAGCGTTAATTAGAGAGCGGCTTTGCTCATTTTTCATTGCCAGTTGCAATTTGGGGCGAAAGCGAATGTTGCTGTCTCCTCTACGCTTTCTAATGAGGGCATTTTGGGTATTTGTCTCTGCTCGAGCGTCCACGGCCGTCTCTCCGCACCTACAGGGTGCCGTGGGCCTGGGAAGCAGAGGAGCCGAGGGGCCACGGCACTGGGCGACGCGGGTGCAGCAGGAGCCACGGGAGCTCATTACACCCGTCGAATGTTACGGAGCTTTATTAGAGCATTTTGGCACTGCTGCTCGTAATGAGGAAGGAGAGGGAGCTCCCGCCACCTCCTGACCCCCCTTCCTCCAGCACGAATGCAAGGGAGGATTTATTGCTTCATTAGCAGCGCGATCACGCTTTGCAGTGAGTGTTAAAATATTAGCTCGCTGGGTAGGCTGGGGGATGACTCTTCGCTGTCCTGTGCCACCTCCCACCGCTATGACACCCACACTTCAGTTCGCTCATCTTGACCATTCGCCAATCCTAATCGAAATATCGCTGCTTCCCGTTCGGTGGTGATAGGACCCTGGCAAAGGAGCAAATATTCTTAGGTTGGCAGTATGTTAGAAAACTGTAATGTGGGCAGGGTAAATTGAAATCAAAGCAAGACTGAATACCACTCATTCCTCAGATTCTCAAGCAGACTGAGACATCTTTCGCAGTTCACTGATCTTTTAACGTGGGATTAAAGATCATTCCCAGACAAGGGGAGTTAGTTACCAGATGGTGAAGGCCGTGCTCTCAGTTTCAGTTATTCTTGTGTTTTTTTTTCCCTCCACAACTGTGTATTCTCTGTGGTGAGACTATGGCAGAGCCTCTGCAGTGCCTCTATGTCAACCCCTTGTTAATTAGTCCTATCCAGTGGTATTTATTTTATCAAATGCTGTGGATTCCTTTTAGCTGCTGTCCACCTGGATGCATCAGAGATAGCAAATAACTTTTGCTTATGAAAACTGGTAATCGTGGTCGTCCTGTGAGTGCTGCTTTCTTCTATCATAAATTTCAATTTTATGCCATTAGATTTCAGCAGCAGCTGCCCAGCGGTGAAGACTCTCTAGGCCACCATGTCTTGGCACTTAAAACTGCGGTTATGTTCACAAAAGTGAATTCTTATCCAGCCTGTCTACTGTCTGTGTGCTTTTGAGTCATATTTGCTTACTCTACTGACACAAACACATTTTTATTCCTGCTGCCATCACAGTGCCAATATATCTCTATGCTTCAGGGTGAGCTGTAATCTGCTCTGTCTCATGTAGCCTCAACAAAATTGTCTTAGGAATGCTTTAATTGTAAATGATACTTTAGCCCTGATGCTTGGAAAGGACTCAGCTTGTCCTCCAGCCACAAAAATTTGTGACAGTGTGTTTTCCCCTTGTGTATTGAGAGGCAAATCACTGCGTCGTACTTGTTGATTTTGTCACGAGTGAGCATTCTTGGATGCTACCAGCATAGCAGTCAGAAGAGCTAGAGTCCAAAGCACTTTTCTTCAGTGAATCTCTGCTGAAGGGTGTGCTTTTACTCTGAAGTGCCTTCAGAGAGGACCTTCATGTAGGATTTCCTCCATCTGTATGAGCTTTAGCATTGCTGAATACTGCAAGCTATCTGGCTGTTTCCTGGTCTCTCAAACTCTTAAAGATTCCCTGCACACAGAATTTTGCTGTCAATAAGTATGATACTTGTTTGGGCTCTGTAGTAATGAATGGAGTCATTTTTAGCATTGTCAGGCTAATTTTACAGTATTATTCCAGTTAAACAAATTAGCACTTCAATTTGCCATTTCTACCATCTCTTAGGGAAGGGGTTATTTTTGAAGAGTAGCACAGTTAGCGTGGCAGAAGACACTGCTGTCATCATCAGCAACAATCCTTGACCCATTACAACTTCGGAAAGGTGCAGGCTTCAATATTGGTTTGTTTTTCACAGGGTGGGAGCACGTGCATCATGACCACTAATGCCAGGATGTATTTTGTCTACTAAAGAAAGAGGAACTAGGGATCTACTGCACTTTTCCATCATTAACACAGGAACTAGGGATCTACTGCACTTTTCCATCACTAACACTCTTACTGAATACAAGTATTATTCTCATCTGTATTTCATCGCTGCCATTATGGTTGTCTCTCCTTTGGCCTTTAGGGCACCCCTCATGGCAGCCAGGTCATTATACTAAGAAACATGCCACAGAGTCTTCTCCAGGGTGGAAGCCAAGTGGTGTGGCACAGTGTGCATGCACTCTGCTAAACTCTCTTGCCTCCTCAAAACAGGATGACACCATTCAAACCACCTCCTGGGACCTGTGGCTTGTGGCATTTCTAAATGGTGCCAGAATACTGCCTGGAAGAATATGTGTAGGCATGGGCCAAAGAGGAGCCGAGGCTATGACAGCACTTGAACTGTATGGATGATGGTGTGTCCTTATGGACATGACCTGGTCCTGCCTAGTTTAGCAGTATAGATATAGTCCTTTTTGTTGTCTCTGGTGTCATGATATATTATAGGATATTCCTTCTTTCCAATTAAATTAAATAGGACATTCCAAACAGAAAACTTTAGAACCAACTTGGTTGTTGCAATGGTCTTTATTATGTTTCCTCACCAGATCTTGGTGATGCCTCTCCAATGGTGTGTCCACACTTGGAGAACACTGACCTCACTAATACATTTGGCAAAGCCTTGTCAGCCATACCCTATGTCATCCTTCTCTCTTTTGGCAGGGCTTTCAACCAACCCTCTTGTTTTAATTTGTGAGCTATATTAACCCACAGTCATGTACTGCCAGGAGCTGGAACCGGTCCCTGTCACAACAGTGGCTGAGTAGACAGGCTGGCCTGTGCATAGCTCTTCCACCTTCCCCGAGCTTCTTGGCTGTGGTATAGTGTCTCTTGTGATTGTCCTCAACACTCCTCCAAACCTTGTGTACACCATACAAAATCCAAGACTTTCTCCCTTCTTTCCTTTCTTTCCCATCTCGGGTCTTCCTCTGAGGGAATTGGCATCCAAACCCCTCTGTATCCTCTACATGGAGGAAAGGATCCCGTGAGGCCTACATGTGTGCCCTGGCCGGGCAGTCGTGGCACACTTGGCAAAGTGCTAGGAGGAGCTGCAGGGGCCTGCAGGATACGTATAATCATAAAATATATAGTTATCGTATAATCACATTTTTTTTTAATTTTGGGGTTGAGACTGGCTTTGATTTAGCTAGGCCTAAGCACTAGTCGACCATTATAAATAAGGAAACCTTGTTTTCTGTATTTGGTTGAAATACAGTTTCTCCAGTGTGGGCCACATAACCATATCCTTTACCATCATACAGTATTTTCTGGTAATCCAAAACTTTGAGATGAAGATACCTCTCTAAATTCAGTCATTGGAGATGAGAAATACCTAATTTCTAGTGACAATATTTAGCATAGATACCAATAATTTATATTTAGTTAAAGACATATACAGATGAGGCCTAACAGAAAATATGTTGTCAGATTTGGCAAAACGGAAAGTAACTACCTGCTCCAGAAATGAAAACAAATCAATATTACCCCCTTGTCAATCACAATGTTTCTTCGTTTTATTCTTCTTTTCTTATAACCTTGCTTCATAGATTTTCACTTTCTTACATTTTTCTCTTAGTGTGAATGATAGTTTGGGATTAAGGCATCAACTCTGAGACATGGGCTTCCAGTTTCAAAGTTCCCTCACTTGATGATATCTATATATTGTTTCATTACAGCATGTCAATTTGCACAGTATCCTAGCCTAAGTCTGTTAGAGAGAAGCATTTTCTGGGGGTTACAGCTACATCTAGGTCTGCTTTAGTGTCAAAAAAACTGAAATTGAAAAACTAAGGCAGAGAAAACCAGTTTCTTACAGGCAATCCAATCACGTCCTTGTAACATATGCTCTCAAATGCTGGTTTGTTCAGCAGTTTGCAAATTAATTTATTGGGGTTGAAAAATGTTTTAAAATATTTTAGGCTGCTAATGTGTTAGCATGTGATAGATTTTGTCTGACCTGTGATGAATTATAAATCTGGGTACTGAGATTTAATTTCATTGGCACTTTAACAGTGCAGATTACCACACTAGGCTTCGTGTTTTTGATGGAGAGCAGCTGAGATTCTTCACTTCTACTGGCTAGGCAAAGGTGTCCTCTTGTGGGATGTCTACAGGGTCTTTTTTGGGGGGGTTTGTCAAGTTTCACGTTGTCCAGAGCTCAACATCAAGCCTCTGTTTTGAAGTAAGGTGAACTGCAAATACTCTTTGGCTACTGAGGTTTGTTCATATATACCATTCCTCCAGGATCCTTCCTCGCTTAGGCCCGAGGGAGAAGACTGGGTCAGTCCAAGTTTCTCCCCTAAGACTGGGAGAAGGCTTCTCAGGTAAGAAGCCCTTTGGTCAACCTACAAACTTTCTTGCTCCCAAGAGCTATGATAGGAAGGGGAAGAAACAGGAGCTCTGATCTTGGTGAAGGAGTCTTGAGTTTTGTTCCTACCCAGATGCACACAATCATGGGTGCTAAGCACTCAACAAGAGGCTGGGTGCCGGATGCACCACCCAGGTTTCTTAGTACCCACATTAATTCTACTGCAGAAAACTATCCTTAATTTGCTAGAAAGAAAATTATATGATCAAATTTGTGTATGGAACTTCTCTCTTTTCACAGAATCCAGCAAACTACAATCCAGTGTTGCCTTTGCATAGTAGACAGATCTGTGCTTTCCTTTTTTTCTGTTCTTTTTTATTTTGTAGCCTGAAGGACATGGACTTTTTATGTAGAAACAACCCACAGTAATCAGCTGGTTCTTGTAATATTTGTGCCCTTTCCTGAGCCATTCCCTGATTACTACAATGTAATTTCATTTTCTTTTATTAATTACTTCTTTTTGCTTGTACTGTCAGATTAGTTCTGAAATATTTCCATTGTAGGAGCTATTTAAACCCCCTGCTTCAGATCCATACTGGATAATCAGGGCAATTTGATTAAAATGTGAAGCTGACTTTTGATTCATGCTTCTTTTTCTAAGATGTGGGAGGAAAGTTCAGGCCATCTTTGAACCATGCATAATATTCATCCAAAAAAAATAGCATGATAATCCTGATTTTAGTAGTGTTACTCTCCATGTGAACTTGGTCTTATTTATCTATCTGCTATTTCTATTCAAATATTTGAATTAAAACAGTGCAATTAAAATTACCATGGCTTGCACAAAATGCAGAGAGAATCATACTGAAGAATCTGTGCAGACATAAATCTTATGCCGGTGCAGCAGAAATAAAATATATTAGTAATCCTCATTAAGAAAAGAGGAAGAGCAGTGAGATAGCGAAATGAGCAGAGGACATGGTGCTATTTAGATAGGAGAATTTCAGAAGATGCTTAAAAGTGGCAGCTGGGAGATCACCACAACGACAGAGAAATTTTAGTCCTGAAAAACACAGCATGTTGCAATGTGAGGGAGATTGTATCTTTCTGACATTATTTTGGCTGCTAAAGAAATGGATCTGGAGCTCTCAGTGCAGACGTGGTCAAGAAATAAGCAGAATACTTGCTGTGGTAGCTTAAGTTCCTAGCGTGAAAAAAAAAAATCTTTATGTGTTTTCATTGAAAACAAACTGATAGGGGTGTGCAAAGGTGACTGACTTCTGCCTCTGAATCTTGGTGCATTTCTGGAATACATTTCTTCACTGTTATTTTCAGTTGGTCCTATGACATAATAAGAAGTCATTTTTTTCAGAGTGCTGCTTATATATTAATTTTAGCTATAGTGTAATTCAGAGGATGGCTTCTCCGATGCTGCTTCTCCTCTCTTTCTGTTAGGGCAAGATGTGCTAGCTGGCTAATATATGCTCATTGCTTACCTTCAGAGACAAGGGCAAGGATGGCTGCAGTGTGCAATCAGATGCCAGCTGGGACTCCAAAAGCAAGGCATTCCTAGTGACTCCTGCACGCCAGTGCACAATAAATAGCCTGTACAGTATTTCTCCTTTGCAGGAGTCCTGTGGACTTTCCATGCTCCCAGGTGGCCCCAGTTCCTCGCAGCAGCAATGCGCTTGGCTCAGCCCTTCCATATGCTGCAGAGCAGCCCAGTGTGTTCTTAGCTTTAAATGTGTGAGTGAAGTCAAAAATGGGCTTCCCTGCTTTGCAAATAGGCATGAGTGGCTCAGCCTTGCCCTGTAAAGGGTATATAACCAGTGAGCAAGCTCCAAAGGCCTGCCCAGTTGCAGCAGTCTCTCTCCCTTCTGCACTGCTTCAAAGGAAGCATCTCCAGGAGGTTGGAGTTGTGGTTCAAGGAGTGCTTCAGATTCCTGCTTTTGCTAGGGATGTTGGCATTTTCTCCATTATACCTGGCACAAGCAATCAAATGCATGCAAACCAGAGAAACAAAATAAATCAGACAGAAGCCTCAGAGGTAAAAGAAGAACCTTTGTTTTCTATTTAAACTCACTGGATGCAGTTGACCATATGCCAGAGGATGATTCTCTTGAAAATGTCTTATTTCAACCATAATTTGCCACCTACATGAGGCTGAATGCAAACCTATCAGTGGATGGCTCGCAGATAGAGACTCTGACATTTGGGTTTAGATCCAAGTTTCAAAGGTCATTTAGAAAACCCAAGTCAGGATTCAGAGCTGAATTTCAAATGCCCAAAGTTCATGCTTGTTCAGATTGAAGCCTACAGATGTAAACCAAAAGGATGATGCAAATTTAAAACACGAACTTCGAGGTTTATGTAAAATCACTTATTCGAACCCTTGGTTGCCTTTTTTTTCTCTGTGGTGTTATTTACCAGTCACAAGGGCATGGAAAATAGCTGCTTAATAATCATGAATTGCTAAAGCCACTCATTATGCATTGAATATGCGTGTGTGCAAATTCTCTAAATGATAGGGAAGTTGGACTGTTGGGAACATTCAGATTGTGCATTATCAAAGTGTAGGCTACTCTCTAGTACATTTGTCTGATATACAAGACAATTTCATCTCGACTTGGATGAGATACAGAAGCGTGGGCTCTGTGGAATATGAAGTGGGCTTGGTGGAGCAGAGGGAAATTCATGTTATGTTCAATGTGCCTAGTAAATAATGAGATATTAAATTATAATGTGTTCCAGGAGTTTTCAACTCTATTTTCTCTTTAATCATTTCATTACTCAGAGTCCTTTGTTTCTGACTTGTGTCTTTCATTATCATTTTAGGACTCAAGAGGACGGGGGGTGGGAGGAGGGGATGAAGCTCTGTGGAGGTCCCTCATGGCACCTCTGCTGGATTTATTCCACTAAATGAGAAGATTTGCCCACAGTAGAATGGCTGTTTCTTGAGATACAGATTTCTGTCACAGTATTTTGCATGCTTTTTGGCCATTTCTGCACTGAACTCTCCACAGTGATGTCCAGATTGTGCAAATCTGCCTGAGATGCTGGACAAGCCTGTGAAGACAAGGTTCACACACAGGCACTATCCTGCTCACGTTCCCATCCCTTGGCATCAGTCTCTGAGTGCTGGACCAGCAAGCAGAATTGATGCTTTCAAACAGATAGGCATGAGCACAGCCTGAGCTAAAGGAAGTGTGTATGTGAATCCCTTATGGGTTGTAGGAGCAGGATTCCTCTTTGATACTTTCAGCATTGCAGCAAGTTTAAGGGTCCAAAGATTTAGGTGGTTTAGATTATATAAGCCTCTTAAAAATTGGTAGACAATAAAGAGTTAAATTTTGGTCAGAGGGGAAGGGAAAGGAGCTTTTTCAGGTATATTCATCAGACAGCAGCGGATGTAGGGCTCTGGGATTTCTTGTGTTATCAGTGAGTCAACAAATTCAGGCCCAGGAAGGCAAATAGACTTCTAATGCATGGGCTTAGTGAAACCCAAGGACATGCTTTTCAACAATTTCCCTTTGATTACCAGGTGCTAAAGTGTCTATTACAGGAAAGCAAGGAGAGTGCTTTAATTATATTTCCGTAAACAAAACCCTGATTTCCACACTGGAGCCTCAGGGAGTATCACAGTGTGGCAGAGGTGCACCAGGTATTTTGTTTTAGCTTGTGCTATTCAGAAACTAAATGTGTTTGATCCCAGTTACTCATGACTTTCTTAGATTTCTTTGAAAACAGGCTCTTTAATGGTCACTGTGAAATAAACCCTGTTGACATTGGCTACTTCCATGGTACCAGACTCCAGGAGCTCTTGCTTCCCAGTATGGGCACGCAAGCTAGCCACGTCTTATGCCATATGGGATGAGACTTGGGCATGCAAATCATCCTTCTCCCTAACCCATAGTTTTAAATAAAGGAAATATGCCTGCATAGGAGCAAGGATATGATCCAACAGATGTTCTGTCAGAGCAGGCAGGCAGGAACACAACTTTGCAGTCTTCTAGTACGTCTCACACAGTGCAGGTGTATTGAGAGAATGCTTCATTTTTATGGCAGCTAAACATGCACAATTTCAGTAAAAGAACATGAATTTAGCAAAGATTGCACTCCAGAATTTGGAAATCCTGAAGTATTTATTGCCTGAATTCTTTTGTGCATGGTAATATTGTCTTTAACAGTAATACATATGTACACATACACTCACACTATCAGCTGACAGCAAATGTGCCTGTAGATGGCACTCAGAAATATGTAGCAGTGTTTATGGCTTTTGCAGGATCAATAAAGTTCATTGTCGTGCCGTCCAAATAGCTCCCTTTGGCGCAGCTCTTTACCAGGCTTTGAACATCAAAGCCCTTGTTGGAGGGTTTTTAGAAATGGTAATGTAGTTTTGAACATGCTCCTATACTATGTATATATAAAAATATTTATTACCAAATTTAAACATTTGAAAAATAATACCAAACCAACAAAGGAAATATTAAATGCCATTTAATTTGGCTGCTGTTATGTTACAGGTTGCTCTCAGATACATACTTTCATTTTAGGAGAAGAGTACTGCTGTGCTTCCTTGGTGAGAAAACATGCAGTACTGATCTGAAACATGACTTGAAACTTGAAAATGAGGGAAAAAGTGAAAGAAAACATGCTGGACTGGCAACCTGTTAGCCTAGCACCTGCTTTACACTGCCCTACCTTCATAAGAGCTTTTTGATCTAATCCAAACTCATGTATATTTATTTCACAATTATCTCCACATCTTCCTCTACATTCAGATCCCTTTGTGAACAACTGCTAACTGTGCTCTTGCCTATTATAAACTGGCTTCAATCTTTCATAATAAGCACCTTCAGGACCTCGCTATATGAAGTTGTCTGGAAGCACCAAAAAATTCAGACAGCCAGTGTTAGGGGTTTTATGATAATGG
The DNA here is from genome assembly GCA_032273925.1 of Rhynchotus rufescens. Lineage (NCBI taxonomy): Eukaryota > Metazoa > Chordata > Aves > Tinamiformes > Tinamidae > Rhynchotus > Rhynchotus rufescens. The sequence goes on from JAVCKT010028846.1 coordinate 12,971, forward strand.
TAAAGGTTTCTCTGCTGGATAGAGGGCCTTGAGGGCATCTGCTGTCCTGCTTTCACCCCAAATCTGCAAGAAGGTGTTGTGCTGCGGGCAACACGTGTCGATGGACTTTGTTACCCACATTCAATAAGCTGCTTTTATGGCCGTGAATCTTTCACAGAGAATGGGGAGGGAATGTCCTGAGGAAAGGATGTTGCTGGCTGGGTCAGGCAAACCTCAGCACCTTCCCCTGGGCACCTCAGGCTCCCTGAGTGCTGCACCACGAGTGCCAAGGGGAGGTGGCTCCGTCACCTTTGCCTGCAGTTTTGGATGAATGACAAAAACTCTCCGACCCCTTCACACAGTGGAACCCTCTTCAGCTTTGCAGTGGCACAGAGTCAGATCTATAAGCATTTACATTTACTTGTGATATTCAGCTCAGTTAAAGCAGCAGCCGATTGATTAACCTATTATTTATTCCATTATTCAGGGCTGCACCACAATTAAGACACATTTATTTAGGAAACTTTGATTAAATTTAGATCTTTTCATGGCTTTAGGCCATCAATTAAACTATATGGAAAGAAGTGATTAGTCACTTGCATTTTTAAAGTTTTACAATTAACTTAATACAAAGATTTATTTCTGTCTTGAAAGACTATAGCCGTGTGCCTGTATATTTGTCTCCCTTCAATCTGTTTTTTCACCTATGGCTCTCATTTAATTCCAAAAAGTATGCTAAAAGCTGGGAGTGCTCAGTGGTGTCCTGGAAGAGGCTGCTTTGGTTTCACTGCCTAAATCTGCTTTCAGGCATTAGCTTTAGGTAGAAGCGTTTTGAAGTGCTGGGCAGTGGTTTCTAGCAGGAATGTTGATGTTTATGAGCATTACCACTGAGATTTCAGTCCTTGCGGGCTCCTCCTGGACGTAATGAAAAGGACTGTTTTGCTGATCCTCTCAGCTGTGCTGGCTGGAGTTGTAACTCCTGGTAGAGCTGCTTAAGTCTAATGGGTCAAAAAGGCTAGATGAGATGAAGTTCAGTACTTTGCCAAACTGGCAGGTGATTGATAGTTCAATAACTTACACTCATTAAAAAACCCCAGAAAGTCAAGCATTTTAAAATACGCTAATGTAGCCATGCTAGCAAAGTAGTAATGGACTTGGCAATTTCTGCAAGTCTTGATGCAAGTCCTTACTTGTATCAAGTCCTTGATGTAAGACAAGCCTCCACGACAGTCTTTTCTGAAGTGAAGTATGTAAGTAAATTTCGAGAGCATTAGAACAATAGCTGGAGTAATAAAAGCTGATAGTGCTAATGAAAGACATGTACAAATGCAATCCCTAAATCCTTGGAGTGTGCAAACGTCAATGCTGACAAAAAGCAATTTTAAAATGAAAAAAAAAAAAAGGTAATATACCCAAGGATGCAAGATAGTTACTATTCAGTGAGCATAACATTTAATTCAAAAACAGAATTATCACTCATAGACCAAGAGCCAATTATGACTGTGTGGTTACTCATCAGCAGGCCTTGGCTGCCAGCATTGCTAGGTTGGTTGCTTTGCAAGAATGGCCGTAAAAAAAGTTGGGGTGATCAAAATATATCGAAGAAAGCAAGCAAGGTCTCTGTATTTTAAATCAGCATGAGGATAAACTGGTAGTCAGTGCCCATTATCAGAGTTTAGAGTGACACTGGAAACTGTTCCTGAATGTGAATATTTGTTAGTCATAGGAGTCATCCATGTGGAGTCATTCGGAGTCAGTTATCTAACTACATGCTGAAAAGAAGTGTAAAACAACTTTTTAAGACATGAGAAATAGAGATGAGTTGATGTTTTTCTTTGGTAAGACTAAAGAAAAAACTTGCTTGAAATAGGCACCCCTTTGGGGATACTGCTGCAAAACCAAGTGAATGACATATTAGGTTGTGTTCATTTTTTTGTCAGATGAAGGAAAAGGGAGGTAAGTGGTCTGCTCTGCTTGGCACTGGTGTAGCTGCAGCAAAAACATAGTTTGGGGAGCCAAACTTAAGAGAAACAGACGTGAAAAAGTCCAGAGGAGGGCAGCAGGACTAAGAGGATTAGAAAGCACGCTCATAGGAACAAGGTGAAGGAATTGATTTGTCTAATTTAGAGAAAAAGAGGCCTGAGGGGAAACTTAATCTCCTCAAGCATACGAGTCCGATAGAAAAGAATAGTGAGCAATTGTTCCAACACTGGGACAGTTGTTCAGTGCTCTTTATTGGAGGCTTTTAAAAACCAGTTAAAGGAACATCTGTCACGGGGAGTCTACAACTGCCTGATCAAAGCTGAATGCGGCTAGTTGGGCTAAAGCAACTCTTTTCCAATTCCTCATTTTTGTAATCCTATAGGAACTAAGGAAAAAGCAAGGTGCCACTAAGTAAATTTCAGATTGTGCCCGGGACCAGCATTTGCAGGCAGCGAGGCTTAGATCCTGTACAAGTCAGCACTGATGTGGCATTGTCTTTTTAAAATCATCATATCAGAGATACTGCAACAGCTGTCCTGACTTTCATAAAAGGGTTTCTGATGTCTGTATAAGTCAGTTTGTGAGGGGGAGAGGAGATGAGCCAAAGAAAATAATCAACTCCTCAAAAATACCTCAGGAAAAAAGAGACAGCAAAAACCTGTGAAATAAAGGACAGAGCAGTAAGATGCAGCATGAGTTGAATGAAGGAAACAATAAGGATAATATCAAGTAGAAGCTAAAACAATTGCAGAAGAGGGTTGTAACAAAATATTCTTCCAGCTCAACAAGAAACTGCTGTACTTGATTAAGACTTTGAGCAATCTGAAATAGCTGTTACGGCATTTGCTGTACAGGTGCAGTAAAAAGATATGATAAACATTCATAAACCCAAGAAAGCTTCAGGTGAAGTTCAAATCACCAGGGAAATGCTTGTGCGAACGAGATGGTTGATAAACTACTGAATGCTTCAGCAAAGTAAGGGACTAGGAAAATCTTGGAGAATATCAGGGAATGCAGCATTGTTGCCAAAATAGCAAAGAATGGAGATGCAAGCGATTGCAGCGCTTAGCAAACTAAGCAACAGCAATTGCTCTACATCTCAGTGACAGGCAAACTCTCTACATTGTCATATAAAACCAAATGAGATGGGTGGGATGAACCCTGAATTTCAACCTGGAAAATTACATGTCAAATGAATTTTCACACCAGGGTTAACTATTCAAGATAACTCAAATGGCCAAAAAATGTTCATACTTTTTTTTTTCTGAAATCACTTGGCTGCCTCCTTTATTAATTACAGTGAAACATCTTGATGTGTTATGGTATGCCAATAAAAATAATTTATCAAAGTGCAACGTGCACAACTAAATCAATGTAAACTTGAGTGACTGATTTGATACCAGATAAATGTCAAGCAGGGTTGTATTAACTCACCGCTAATATCTAGCTGGACATTAGGCTGCAAAAGACAGATGAATGCAACACAGGCACTGTATGACTCAACAGCTTCACAGTGTAATTATTTTGATTTTGCTGGTGAGAGAAGTCTTCCAAATGACAGAACAAAAGCACACAGTTCAAGACAGAAGTTTGTTCAGCATCGTAAATATGAGCTGTTTATCAGTTAGAAATGAAAAAAAAACAATGAATATTGTAACAAGAACACCACAACTCCCAGCTCACACATTATTTTAGAACATTAATTCTTATCCTTTGCAGTAGATCATGCATCTGTAGAGATGCATAAAAGGCAGTGGAACTAAATAGCCAAATGTGGTTCCACTTAAAGGAGATTTGATCTTCAGGGATCTACAGCTGAAAGGTTAATCTACAGATCCTCAACTCCGAAGTTATTTCTGAGAGACAAAGACAGATATGTAAGTGTAAGTGTAATATGTAAGATTAGGTTTTAAGCGGAGCTAATTTGTAACAAATGCCAGAAGTCATCAGAGAGTTCAAATAATTAGGCTTTATCAGTAAAGCTATTCAGAAAAGAAAACAGAAATATGTGCTGGGTGCTGTGACTCCAGGCTCAGCATCAGCCATGACCACCGTGCCATGGGGCAGTTGGAGGAGCACACGAAAGGACCCACAACAACCATCTCTCCAACTGAACTTCACGCAGTGTGGGAAGCAGTGAAGGATTTAACGATTCTGGGAATATGTAGAAAGCTGCCCAAATCCAAAAAAGAAAAGAAAAATGGCAAGGTCTCAATCAGGCCCTAAGCTGCTTTGAATGGCAGAGGAAAGAGTCATCCTTGAGTTCAAGGATCTCTCTCATCTTTGTGTAGTCTTGCAGCTATAAAATGTTTGTGTATGAAATATAACTATTTCATCACAAAATAAAATACTGCAGAGGATAACTGGCTATTACTAGTTCATTTAAGGTAATACTTTCAAAAGGCACTGTATGCCAAAATTACAAAGCTAAATATATTGTGTTGTAAAAAAAGCATTAATGATTGCTTCCTGGAGATGAGCATTATAGGTTTCAATTTGTAGCTACAAAGCAATGAAATTTGCAGTACATTCAGAAAATTTTACACTGTATGTTAAGTGAATTGAAGGCTCTGAAAATGGATATGGATGTTCAATTTTTATATCCACCCAACTGTGGAAGAACTAGGGAAGAAAACAGCTGCATTGACTTGGTGAAGGAAAACGGTGAAGCAAAAATGCTAATTAAACACAAAAAAAATCTAAAATGCCAACTTGCTCAGGTGTGTTAGCACTGTTCCCTCAAAAGCTCGGAGAGTCGCTCAGCACCCGGGCTCAAGTGCTTGTAGAACGGAATTGAAAACTTGGCTAGCTTTAACTCAGTGCAGGCTGGGCAATCACAGGCTCCCTTATCACTTGCAAAAATGACCTGCTTAGAGTAAATTGAAGCGCTTTGATAGTTCAGATAGCTACACAATTCACTTGTTCAGAGTGGTGATCACTTTCAAATTTAAGCACTTAATTTAAGAGCTTCAATAATTTTAAATTGCTATGTGCCACAGAGTGGCAGGCGGAGACTGGAGTGCTACGGTATTTTAAAAACACTTTGGTGTTCTGCTTCATATTTTGATTTCAGGGACTTTGGAGAGCGTTTCTGTAGCCAAGCTTGGAAAGTGGGACAGGTTTCAAGACTGGTGTAGAAAAGAGAGGCTATGTTTTGTAAAACTCGCAGTAGAGGAAGGCTTCTCTGGGGAAAGCTTAGCTCCTCGGGCCTGCGCTTGGCCTCCTCTCTGAAGTGTTTGACCAGCTCCTGACGTGAGCAGCGTGAGGCGGCACAAAGAGGTAATGGCATTTCCATGGGCATCAAGGGGCTCTTCTGTGCAGTTAGTCTCCTGCTCAGGTTAGCTTTGTGTCCAGGAGGCATTTCGGCTTCGCTTAACACCTCTCTCTTTAGAAGCGGTTAAGGATGAAAGCTCTGCTCTGTTTGAGACCTTTCCCACTTGTGGATTCAGATATTTTTACCTGGCTGTGGGGTTGGTCATTTGTGGCTTTTTTTTTTTTTTTTTTTATTTAAATG
>JAVCKT010028847.1:0-20015 GCA_032273925.1 Rhynchotus rufescens
AAGTTAGACAGAGCCAAAACTAGGTGACTGACACAAGAGTGGCCATTTTCCAGCCTAAAGCCTGGCAGACCCTATTGCAGTTGTATGGACTACATAAAGGTCTGCTGGGAGGCTGAATTGTGGTCCTCTGGCTTTCAAACCCATGCCCATACTTCTCAGTAAGGCCACTTGCAGTATTATTGGATGAGACAACTTGCACAGAAAAACAAAACAAACAAACAAAAAAACACTAAAGTTTATGGGAAGAGAAATGCATCTAAAAGGAATCCTTCCTCTTCTGGAAAAGGGCCAGCAGCTTTTCCTCTTCCCTTTGACAAGGGCTGTGCTTGGAATGGGAAGGCACCTGAAACTGTCACCTGAATAATACAATCATTTAAATCCTTTATATGCTTCTCAGTAAGTTCTATGCAGAGGTAATTTGTCAACATATTGATCTGACAGAGAATCCGGCCCCTAGACAGCTTTGAGGGTTGCTGTTGACAAGCCAAGTCATGTTAGTCTATACTGAGTAATTGCAACTGCCTTTTGGGAACTTTACATATTTTATATAGCCTGACTACACTTGCAAGCATCAGTAACAATTTATTAGTTCTACTGCTGTAGAGACAACAGCAATGCCCAATGACATCCTGATTTGGAACCTTATGATGAAGATTGAAGCAACTCTAGATCCAGGGCACTGGTCCTTTCTTATAGCACAAAGTAGACTAAGATTGCAATTATTATTATTAAATCCAGAGAATGGAGGGATGCGAGGATGAAAATGAATTAAAGACAAAAAAAATAAAGTGCTGCTGGAGATCCCGTACTGCTCTAAAGCCTGGTTATGACTGCACTTCTTTTGAAATACCTTCATTGAAAGGGTTCCTGTACAAGGGCAGAAAACTAGGATGAAGACAGTAAAAAAAACTGGATAGTAAATCTATTGGTATTTTTGTTCCAAAATCCTTCTCAATCGATTAAGCATCCAAACCTACTACAAGGAGCTAGCTTGACAAGCTCAGAGGAGATTTCTTTCCAGCATTCCTGATGTGGTCATGGTTCCCATTTCTCGGGCTCTGGGCAGAGGGAAGGGCATGAACTGACTGCAGCAGACACTGCATGTCCATGTGGCAGCACAAGCTTCCCAGAGCGCCGTCTGCCACCACGTGTGACCTTACAGTGACACAGACACTGCTGGGGACGAGAACGGGGCCGCAAGGCTGCTCGCACCGACACTGCTCCTCCGAGGAGCGCAGCATCAGCCCCTCCAGACCCGGGACCACTGTGCTTTGTAACTCGGGGCTCACGGGTGGCCTCTTTTTCATGCTCTCGGCACGCTCGGAGCATCGCTGCCCCTCTCTCCACGTGTAACCACAGGTTTTCTTGCAGAACACCATGCAAAAGGTCAGCCCTTTCGCCGAATACTCGGCTACCGCCACCCCGAGCAAGCAAGAGCAGGGTCACAGAAAGGTTGGGATCTCTAATGACGTCTATTTTCAGTTAAGATTCCCTGGCCTCCCAGATTCTTCAGGAAAAATATTTGCAGATGGCTCATCAATCTGTGCGAGGCGCTCCCCGCCCCCACGGAGCATCTGCTGCCCCACTGACTGGGCAAAGGCAGCTCCTCCTCGACGCCGCACACGGAAAACGCCGTGTCCGAGCGGAGCCCGTGTCCCGCTGCCGCCCCTACCCGCCGCTTCCAGCGGCATCCGAGCCCACGGATGAGGGCTGCAGGATGTCAGCTCAGGGAGTTGCTCAGCGCCTGAGCGGGGGTATTAAGGGTGCTCCATGCCAATATGCAAAAACTGACTGCAGCGCTTCCTAGAGAAACGCTAACTCGGGACTTTTACTTGACATTTTAAAACTGTACGGGTTTGCAATTTATTTTATAGCATAGATGTTTATTAGGTATGCCTCAAAACCATGCTTCAAAAACGTATTCATTCACTTCCACTAGACTTTTCTAAGCAAACTAGTTTCCCTCCCTTCTCTGTACTGCCAGAATAAGCAATCATCAGGGAGCACCACGGACTGACGGGTATCAGCCCCAGTGTTACCACGAGCTCTGCAAAGGTGGAGGGCATGGCTATAAAGTGGGATCAGTCCTGCAGCAGGCTCTGCGCTGAGCACATCTATATTCATCCCAAGAATAACATCCTTCAGAAGCCACATCTTGCAGAGCACAGAAAATGCACCTATTTGCTCAGACGTAGCATTGCCTCATGAACAGTTTGAGCACTACCTTAAAATGACATAATGTGGGATAAAAGTTGCAAGTTATTTCTCTAGCCACATAAGGGGCTCCTCCTTATTTATTCAAGGCATGTCAGGACGTGGAAGTCCTCACGCAGCAATCAATGACAGATTGACTGCAGTGCTCACGTGACAATTCAGTCAATGACAGTTCATATAAAGCCTGTTGTCAGCATCTATGTTGCCAGCTACGAGACTGGGGCCCATTTCAAGCCTTTTCTTTTATAGACACTGTGCCTACGAAGCACAGAGATCTGTCTTCACATTATGCTCCTGGAACAAACTGCTTATTTAAATTCAATTGCTGGCCAGCAAAGGGATCTTCCAAATTAAACACCAGAATTACAGTCAAGCTCACTTATTCAGTATCATTAAGCCACAGTAGCATATACACAGTTCTTTAAGACAAGAAACACACAGTGCACCTAAAATCATAATCAAATCCAAGAGCTACTATATTTATATACACACACACACACATCTAAAATAATGAAAACTCTGTATATTTTTCTATATTGGACAAAAAACACACCAAGTCCCTGAAGAGCATTAAAAAAAAAATAGAAAACGATTATCTCCCTCCAGGGTGCCTATAAGACCATGTTCTGTTACTACACAGCCATCTCTATCCTGACCTTGGCAATAGAAGTGCATATACGAATATAGGGGAAGTAGTGTACATGCATATAGGGGAAGCAGTGCTCACATCAAGTAGCAGCAGAGTGTGGAAATGCAGTAAGTAACTGCGTTTTCCAAGATACAGTAGCATTAAGTTCTGCAGCACAGAGAGGACTAGCGACAGACACACACGGCTCTCCCATTCTCTGTGTCACCAGAGACACTGTCATTCTAAGGAGATGAATGCCCATTATTTTGCAGGTACTCCATCTTCCACAGCGCTCAGTTCCTTGGTGCATTATGCACAGCGTGAACAGCCACGAGAGCATAAGGCGCCCGTGAATGTTCAGCCTGTCACTCTGGGCTGGACGAACACTCAAGGGCTGCAGCCCCTACAAGCCAGGTCATCTGCCCCAGCTGGACCCTGCCGCATCTGCTGTAGTCTCATCTTCCCCTAATCCAACCGCTTTTTACCGTAAAAGTGTAATTTACCCATTTTGTGCAGAGCTATTGTGGGTTTCTGAATCGTCGCTATCGCTGATGACAATCGTGTCTCCATCGGCGCCGCCGACGTGGCCGTTGGCCATCCCGTTGTGCTGCGCGGGAGCAATGACTTCCACAACCTTACACGGCAACCTGGAATTGAACACACGCCGTCAGCATCACCAGCGTCTTCCACTAGGGCAGAAAAAGTCCAATGCTGTAGCAGACATTATTGTAAGAATACATAAATAACTAGACATCGTCTAGTGAATAGAAGAGATTTTCACAAAACACTAGGTAAAATATGCATTTCCTGAGTTCATTATCCTGTATCTAAGAAATTACTAATCTGCTTAAACACAAAACCATTTTCACTGGTCTGGACCACAAATTTGAAGGCACCGTTAGAATAATTTTTGGTGTCCAGTTTACTTAGGTGAGAACAGAAAAATCTTTTAAAAGTTGACTTTGTTACTTTAACATTTACTTTTACATCTTTTACATTTAATTTGGAAGCAAATTAAGAAAAGCAGAAGATGTTCTGACCCCTAAATATTTTTTATTTGTAAGAGATCCTCATCTACTGTTGTTGATGACCTAAATAAAGAAGGCCAAAATGATCATTATGCATCTAATCTTAATAATGGCCCATTTATCTCCTGACACATATTAAGGCTCCATCTGGCATGCACACAACTGACAGAACCAGTCTACCCCTCTGCCATGCTGAATGCTGGTTGCAAGAAGCAAAATTAAACACACATTACAAAGTATAATTAATTGACACTTCAGTGCTAGATAACTTACCAGAGAGGATTCTTAACCACTACCTTTCACCCTTTACTGCAACACAATGGTGCACCGTTTTGAGCTTAATCTCCTAAAACCTTATCTGCTTCACAAAAACTAATTACTGAGGACACAGGATATCAAGCTTTACTACTAAAACCTCAGAGGGTGCAGGGAGGGAGCAGGGTGAGGAGAAAAACAAAAGCAAACCCCACAGACAGTAATTCTCCTCCGGGCACCAAGCACTATTATTTGAAATGGCCAAGGCAGAGCAGCTGAACTAGAGGGCTTGAATTAGCCTGGCACCAGGCCTAAACCTGAGACAGTCCATTCTAAGTGTTTTTCTATTTAAACTGAACTAAACACTGGCAAAAGAATAGGGGATGTTGAAATTCTGCTTGTAACAAACACTTCTTTACGAAACCAAGCATCACTATCCAAAAATCCGAGCATAAGGGAGAAGGGGGCAAAGGGAGTAGAAGGAAAAAAAATACAAGTTGAAAACATTAAAATGTCCTAGGTCACATCCACTGAACCCAGTGAATTCAGCTGAGCCTGAAACGGTGTCAAATCACCCTCAGGCCCACGGCTCTGGGAGGCTCCGATCCCTGTGGAGCGCAGCCCACGGGCATCAGCCAGACACCTCTCAATACACCCTGGAAAACAACAACATCTGCCACAGGAACAACCAGGAGCACCGACTACAGGGCGGAGGCAGATCCTGGGCGCTGCACGAAGCCAGACCAAGGGGAAAGGGGCTTCCTAAGGACAGGGTGGACGTCACGCGTGGCAGATGTGCCGCCAACAGCACATTCCTATTCCTTCCTATTTCCAGCATGCCACGGGCTCCCCTTTCTTACGAATAAATGATATTAACTGTAAGGCAGAATCTACATTATCGGACTATATAAAAAAAAAAAACACAATTAAAAAAATATATTTCTTTTCCTTAGTAGGACTAGGTTTTTATAGATTGGAAGATACCTTTCTGGAGTTCAGTTCAAGCAAAGAACACCTTTAATCGAATTCTTATGGAAAAGAACTAAAAGCAGCAGTGTTGAGGGCTATTATTAATACTCGTGCCTTTTCTCAATTGCTAACCTGCAAAGGACACTAGAGGGAGCACATGGACACTGAATTTGCCACGGAATGAAACAGCCACCTGAAAGCTAAAACACACAAACTGTCCCCCATCAATCCCAACAAATAGGCAAAAAGACTTAAACACGAATCTTCTTCAACAACACTGGAATACTTTGTCACCAAGTATTTCAGCAACACTAATTTACCTGTTTATCCATTTGACAGCCCTGTAATTTACAGGGCTATCACATGTCCTTTTTTAAGGGCTGAAACTAAATACACTTCACTCAGTAAGCAGCAAAATTCCCCAAACACCCAAACAGCATTTTTTCCCCTTATTATTAAACAGAGAAAATCATGAATGGAATAAATTCTAAAGGAAAGTAAACGATTACATTTTTCATGTCCCCATTCAAACCACTGCCAGAAATCTTTATGTGGGGAAAGAATCTTTATGTGAAATACACCTGCCTGGTTCATTAAAAGAACAACTCAATGAAATTTAAAGGCTACCGATAAAGTATAGATTAAGGAAAATGATTCCTTCTGGCTTTAAAGAAAAAATAATCCATGAATGAAGACCTACGGTTCAGAGCAGCAGATCCCCTAGGTTAAAGTGGGCAGAAATATTCTGCTTCTGGGGAAAATGAAAGTCTGTTTCTTCTCAGCATCTTAAACATTCCTTGAGCTCAACTACAATAACTCTTATTTTATATCACAAGGCAATTAAGAGAGCTGAAAAGCAAATTAATTAAATTATCTTTTTTTAAATAATTTATAAAAATACCAATTTTAAAACAAATAACACTGCATTTATTTTTCATAAATTTGGTTTTTAATTTTTTTTTTTTTTTTTTTTTTTTTTTTTTTTTTTTAAATCTCAGAGCAGTTTTCTTACATTCCCTAGCCCAGTCTCCATACATTACACATCATGATTACTTCTAAATCCAGCTACACAGAACCATGTCAGGCCAGGCTCAAATCCTGCTCCCTGCTATCACAGACAAGCACTTCATACATAATCTCCTTCATGACTCAGTCAAGCTCCATTTTGAGAGCTGATTATATTCTCCTGAGGTAACATTTTCCCAGGACTTCACATTCTTCACAGCAAAAGCCTTTTCTAACTGCCAGCCTACCTTTTATATCACCAGTTTAAACTCACTTGTTGCTTCTCAGCACCCCTTAGATCAGTCTTAAGCTGCCTCCCGTAACGTATCTGAAGACAGTCTCAAGTGTTATGGGGAAAAATAACTTGGGAAGGCTCACTCAGTATTCCCTTGAAAATCAGACCTGGAAGCACCTCAGTGTGAAAAAAAACGTTACCTTAAAAACAAACATGTATATACAAGTATATATATATTATACATATTATATATATATATATATATGTTTTTATATATACACACACACACATAAGTATATATATCTCAATCAGGGAGTGCTCTCTTCACATAATAGTTGACACTGAAAGAATTCCCTGCCTCATTATACAAATCCGAAACACATTCAAAAAAAAGATGGGACAAGCTGAGCGTGGAAGCAGCAGGAAATCTCACACCAGAGATTTTAACGTCCCCCAAGCCCTGCCAGCCACGGCCTCTGGGCCCTCTGCCTTACTCGTGGGCAGGCTCAGAAAGCCAGGGCCTGCGGGCTGCTGCGATGGGCTGCACACCGTCCTGGAGGGCTGCAAGAGACGCCTGGCGCACGTGAGGAGATCCTTTAAAGGAAGGAAGGACAAGGAAACAACATGGGAGCCCTCAAGGAGTAAGCACAAAACCAATTTGGGTAAACACCTCTTTTTTATATTTATAAATACCAGCATACATGTCCCCATTATCTATATCTATCTATGTATATGTAAAACCACTCAAATTCTCTGTTGATTTCCATGAATTTGCAATAGAGCTGGTCAGTTGCTCTGGTCAAATAGCACAACCAACTCTGGCAATCTAGAAGTTCCAGACATCTCAGAGAATGTAGTGTTCAACGTTTCCATGCTGTTAAAAGTAATATATAATTCAACATTTTGTTACTGCAAAACAATGCAAGTCTAAGAAGGCACCGACAGGCGCATGTATGCAGAGCTCCCGGGCACCCTACACCACTCACCCCTCTGAAGGGTTTGGCTTCAGGCTGCTCTGCCTCCACGCAGCCCTTGGGTGGCACGGGACACGGTTGCTCCCGAAGCCCAGCTCCACCAGCCTCTCTCCAAAGGAACAAAACCGGGCTGCAGGCAGGCAGCAGCCTGACACATCTATCAAAGCCTCACAGCAGGACTTCTCATTCCCAAAGGAAACAGCCAGGAAAGGGCTGGCTGAGGGCAGCCAGAAGCTAATGGCGCCTGCAGCCCCAGGATGCTGTTCCACGAGACCACCTAGCAGTCAGTCCAGCACTGCCCAAAAGAGGAAACCTCCCCAGCAATTCCTCCTTCCCACCAGCAGTCCCAGTGCTCACTCTACTCCTTGGAGCTCTGACACTGGTATCCTTTAATGACAGCCATTAAATTAGCTCAGCTGACCTAACAACAACAACAAACATTAACCCAGCAAAAACGGTTGGCTGTTTCTTGTATCAGCTACTTAAAGCAGTCCACCAAGAGCTCTGATGAGAAGGAGGCTCCCTGCAAGAGCCATATGGTGCCCACAGCCAGCAGCAGCAGAGCAATGAGGTGCTCTAAGACCTCCTTCTTTCAGGGACTCTGAGACACAGAAACTCCACAAGTAGCTCAGTGATTTCAGCAGCCTCTCCTTCTTCTACTGCTAATTGAAGGTGGGCACATTAGCACTGGAATATCAGGAGGATCCAGGAGACCAGGAGGACTCAGGGGACCAGGCTGTGGACAAGAGAGCTGGGCAAAACCTGATCAATGCTCCCAACTCACCAGTACTCCGAGCTGAGGATGATACAGGGAAATCCAAAGCAAAGGGTCTCAGGGTATAACTTCTTCTTCAAACTTCTTTTTCACTCAATTAAGCAACTCAAGGGCACACACAGAATCTTTGCTACTAGAAATTAAATTCACTTTTCCAAAATAGAGTAGAAAACTTCCCTTCTATGTAGGAACTTATCTTTAAACCTTATGACTATTAAAAAAACACCATCAACTTTCTAATTTTGTAGACATTAGCTCAAGAATCTGTTTCTGGTTTTGCCTTTACAAAACAAATTAAACTCACTCTAAACTGTTACAGTCTAAACAAGGAGACACTTTACCTTTTCACCTCTGGTGGTCTTCCTTTTCCTAGTTCTATATTGTCTTTTCCTAGTTCTTAGAAGACAACTGTACACACAAACATGCAAATACCTTGCTACTAGTCCGAGTGAAAAAGGTAGAAAATTAGCTATAATCTTCCATCTTATTTTCTTCCCTCCCCACCCTCTATTAGCCAAGCATCCTACTGACAAGCAAAATGCTGACTATGCCCCAGTTAAGACTTGCAGAGATGAAAACAGTATGCAAATCTTTTAATTGGCCTAACATAGAGTTTAATCCACTATCAACTGTCCTAAAGTATTGGGACACAAGCCAAACAAGTAATGAATTAGTTATTATTATTAATAATAATAATGAAAGAATTCTGCTTACAGGGAAGATAGTTCCATAACTATCTGCATTTCCTACAGTTTGGCAATGGTGGATATCAGAGCACTCAAAACAGAGATCCTAAAAACACAACATCCTCTTATTGCTTGTTTACTGACACCAGCCCAGTGTTCTTCTGCAGTGGTGTCATCTAGTGGTCAAATTAAATGCAAAATATATTCCCTTTTGATATTTGCCACGTTCTATATAATTTTTTTCTTCTTATACACTACCTGTACATAACCTACAGCTGTTTTAGTTTGCAGGTGGCTGAATGTTTAATCAAGCTTCCTATTCATTACTGCATAACGTGATGCAAACCACAGTAGGGCAGCAAAGGCCTCATGTAACCCTGCTTCTAATGAGGAGGAAGGGCTGGTGAAGTTGCTGTCCAACCTATTTCTCGGCTGCTCAATCAGACTGCGAGCCTGCAAAGAGATGGATTCTGGCAGGACTCAGCAGTCTGCACCAGCAAGGGAAGCCACCAGCTCCCGTAGGAGCAGCCCCTCAGAACACGAGTGCTAAGTCACAAGCAGTCATTTACACACTAAATAGAGCTAAATATTTTTCTTCTGATAAATTAAAAAAAAAGCATATACTTGCTGACTTCCAAGCAGAGGAGAACATACTACAGCTGTGTGAATTATGTAGTTGTAGGTTTTAATTAGTTGCTGGTTGGTCTGAGGCATCCACTGCTTTTTCAGGCAGGTCTCCCACTCCATATCCTTCCAAGTTTTAAATAACTGACTTCAGACTCTAGGAGCTTGCAAAGCACTTTCACAAGTCACAGTCCTGCCAGGATAACAGAGCACTAAGCCAGCACCAAAGGCACAGGCTGCAACAGATGCCCTTCAGGCAGAGGGGAGGAAGAACATGGGTTAGTGTGTTACTAGATCTTAAACTTCCAGTTCTGACATACAAGTACAGTAAGAAATTCCAGTCAGCGTTGTCTACAGTTTTTTTTCCTCCAATTTCAGTAAAACATGAACTACAGCATTAGCTGCTAATTTATTAACTGGTCTTGGTTGCAATGAAATGTTATACTAATGTTTTCCAACAGAAACTAGAATAATTCCCACATCTGTTTAAATGAATTCTTTTCCCTGTACAATAGATTTAACTCTAAGTATATGATTCTTTAATTCAGAATCTGAACATTTCCTTTAAAAAAATATTAAAATAAAATGCAAAGCACAACTGCCAGTTTGGAGAAAAGTCAGCCCAAGCTTGGCCAGAAAAAAAAATGATATTTATAAACCAATAAAGGCTGGACACTTTTGATCAGTGCATCATCTGAGGCCTTAGAAGCAAACAGAATGGGCTCCTTGCTTCTCCTACCAGACTACCAAATCACCTGCATCATTTTCAGAAACACAGCACTATGGAGGGGTTCTCTGCAAATTCTCTCCTGGGTGATAACGACTGCAAAGGCACCAGATGTGACTTAACATGAAGGGCAAAAGACTTCCCGCTCTCCAAGTTCCTCCTACCAACCCGTAGCACCAAGGAAGAGGCAGCCAAATTCAAAGCTGGGGGGGCAACAAAAGGCTGGAAAGCAGAGGAACATGTAGGGGACACGAGACCAGGACCAAGGCACCCAAACACTCTCAACCTTTTTCTCTGCCTAACCTCTACACAAAGCAGTTCTGTTCTTACCCCTCTCCAGACACACTGTCCCTTACAGACGGTACTCAGGCTGCTTCATGAAAACATATACGTTATTAAACCAAAATCCTAATCCTTCTAAAGCTTAGGTTGCTTTCCATTTACTTTGCTTGAAGTCTAAAAGGCTGTATCAAAACCATTCCTCCTACAAAAGTACTACATTTGAAAAGCTCAGAGTAATAACAAGTCAATACTTGTTTTGCTTGAGTAACCTCAATTCACCCCTTGTTACATGTGGATTTCTTGTAGGCTTCACACTAAGTGAAGCCTAGAGCTCAGAGAACCAACAATCCTGCAAACATTATATGCACAAAAAGCTTTACATGCAAATGCAGAGCAACTGTTTACACCTCCACAAATGGCTTTTCATGAGCTGCCAAATTCTACTGGGTCTCATAAGATGCTACTTCATTCTAGATGGACTATGACCACTTCAGTTTGAAAAGATAAAAACAATGTAGCTAATCACAGCCAAAAAGAACAGTTAAACTTCTATATTGTCTGTAGGAACCATATACTGAGTAAGAGTTCAGCCTAAGCGACAAGCTACACAAAGCACCCAAACACCCATCACTATTTACTCATACATAGTGAGCTGGAGCTCAATACATAGCATTAGCTGTATGCTTAATCCCCAAGGCAGACCTGGGAAACAGAGGTCAAAGTCAACTATATATTGGGCAAAAGAGTAACTGTCTCACCTCTCCTCACTTTATATTCTTTAATTATGTATCTCTAAGCATAAAGATAAACATTATTTGCACTGTTTCCTGGATTTAATTTTAAAGGGCTGAAGCAGCTTTCTGCTATACTTTCATCTAGAATATCAGTGGAACACTATCAGCTACAGAAAATTACGCTTCATTTCATAAGACATCTTATACTTATGTAGTTTAAAACATACAATCTCTAGCAGCTTAATTTTTGAAGGAAATAGATTCTATCTGAATTTGCAGTATTTTGAATCATATCTAGCTCACCCCAAAGGCTTAATAAGTTTAGAACTGACTAATGTATTGCTCTAAAACTAGAACAGGAACACAAAATCGTTAGATATGTATCTCTATACAACTTTAAATAACTGAGAAGATTGAATTAAAGGCTAATAAATACAACAAATAAGTTAGACATATCTTCGTTAGACAGAATCATATCACAACTTTATCAGAACAAAATTTAGCTTACATTGTAAGCAGAAACCATTTTGCTTGGGCAAATTTCAGAAAATGATTTCTAACAGTCAAAAATGTGAAAAGGATTTTGCATTTCATCAGATTAACAAACAAGAAAAGTATTATATTTACTGCATATATGTTTACTTTTCATTTAAGCTTTCAAAAGCTAAGATGCACAAGCATAAATATTTTAGCTGGCAGTTTAGAATAAAGTAGCAGAAAGATAGGGAGCTTGTTTTTGAAAAAAAAAGTATGTTCTTCTAAAGCATTCTTTGTGTTAGTAGTTTGGGAAATTACAAGTCTCTTCAAAGACTGAAGACAAATGAGACGTGCTTCATTCAGCAGCGAAAATCCACAGCTAACTATGTCTGCACTTCATGACATACAGGCTTCTGATAGAGACCTTCTTACATTGGCAAAACTATTTTCATATTAATGATAACATGGGTCTACTTACTTTATTAAGTCTACATATGAAAAACAGAGACAGACTTTGGATATAACTGTAAAGGTGGCAGCAGCCCTGCAGAAGTTCTCCTGTCCCAGCTTTGCAGCCTGAGACTTCACTTTTTGGAAGGAATAAGCCTGGGAATACATGGAAAGCTCTTCTGTTCAGCCCTGACCTTCTTTACCCATCCACACAGGTTTCCTTACAAATGATCTCCTGCATCAGCACATCCTTCCAGGACTTTTCTCATTACGCAGAACAAAATTTGCTTTTCAAAGATCTGGATCGGGCACTGTAGGAAAGCTCAGCTGGAGCTGGGCCTGTGACGACCCTTTTGGGCCGCTCACTCCCACAGCCGGGACCCACAAGGTCTCAGCCAGGGACCCGGGGCTCCCCGCAAGCCGACAGCCTGGGCCCCACATGCTGGGCAGGGGAAGCCGGCACCTGGTCCCCAGCGCAACACGAGCAGCGGCTCCGCAGGCGCCTCCACGCTCCTCTGCGGGTCCTGCGGGGCCACCGAGCAGGCTGAGCTCTCCCCCTTCCAGAGCCATGGGAGCCTGCAAACCCCACAACGACCCACTGAAGTCCTCCTGCTGAGGACTGCTTGGAGGCTCAGACTAGCTACGTGTTGTAAAACAGAGCATATTTACCAGCAAGACGAGAATGTCTCCAAAGCTCAAGATGCTTCCAAATTTTTGCTGAGTAATCTTATTGATCAACCCTCTAACCAAATGCTCTTATCAGTTTAAGGAAACAACAATATCAATGTTTACAGTATATAAAATATGTGGCTGTAAGAGAAAGCAAAGACCCAGAGATGGGAAAAAGACAGAAAAGCTAAACCCCAGCTGGTCATCTATTGCAAACATTTTATAAATCCTCAATTCTCTGAGAATTTATGTCTGTATTGAAAACAATATTCTTCATGATATTACTTACTACCTGAATGATAAAAAGAATCCTAACTTTATTCTGGCTGACCTCATCAAAACTTCAAAAATATTTTAAAATCCACACTTCCCCTAGCTGCTATTTAAATCTCATTTCTGATCTTCACACTGAAACGTCCAGTTTACCTCTCTTCCCCTCCACACTATATTTAGTTACCTCTCAGTTACACAACACCTCATTTGACCTTAAAGGATGTCTAACCACTGAAAGTGCAGTATGTTCTTGACATTGTGATGAGGTTTAAAAAACAAATAAATAAATAAAATCACCACGACACACACCCTCCTCACACGAACACACCAGGGACCTGATTCTCTTCTGCAAGTCCATCCCTCAGACAGAGAGGCTACTGTGTCAGGAGTTGTGAGAACTGCTGTCCCCACTACTGCTTTTAACCAACCTAAAGATACACCAAGTCCAGCAATGGAAACCTACTCTTAACTAAAGCAGCGAGGAACAGGAGCGGCACTACCAGCCAAAACGCCACACATGATTTCTGGTGTGTTTGATGGAGTTTAATATCCTGATTTTTGGTTTAAAAAGTATGCACAAAAAGCATCCATGTGAAACAAAACAAAACAAAACAAACAAAAATAGTTCTTTTTAAATATCCTTACCTTGCACCATTAGTCCTAATTACTTCCACTGTCTCACCAACAAAATATCGATCCTTGACATAAGCAAAGATTTCATCACAGATCTCATGAAGTCGTGGGCGATGGGTAAGGGTGGCCAAGTAGAGAACTGGAATGATGAGCGCCTCTGGAAAACTCTGGAGATTGTGCCTGGCTTTCTTCTCCGATTCCAGTGCTTCCTGATATGTGAGTCCTGGTTTCCCTGTGACAGCACAGCTCCATACAAGGCTGTTGCACAGAATGGTACGTTCAAAAAAATCACTGAAAAGGAAGGAGGAAAAACAAAAAAAAAAGAGTAAGTCCTGGCTGACGTGTATGTTTGGTCACAGCAGAGCAGCAAACACCTTCCACAAGCCTGCGGCTCAAGGACAGCTCTACTTCCATGCAGGTTGCAGAGCACGTGGGGTTAAGCGCTAGCGCTGCCGTATGTTTAAGGCACACATCTGTCACGGCAAAACAACCCAGGGTTATTTACCATTCCTATTAGGCATGGCTTGGGAAATCTGCTACTGTAAAACCAACATTGCTTCTCACTACAGACCACTGTAGCAGCCCCATCCGCTTTAATCACCAAGAACAACAGCACTTCAAACAAATATGCCTCCGAATAATCACACTGAGTTTAATACGTGTCATTATCTTCCCATATGCCCCATATTTCCACACATATTTGCAAGAGGAGAGTCCAGAACTGTTCAAATATAAAATGCCTTGAGATCACAAAAACACGTTGAAACTTGAGTAAGTTTCAGATTTGGAGTGCCTTGCTTAGCTCACAGAATGAAAAGATGGGAGAGGTAAAAAAATTAATGTCAAGCACTTCTCTAAATAGTTTTTATTCCTTGACTGTTTGTACTTCTCTTATAGAGAGCATAAAACTTTTTTTTTTTTCCTACAGATTGTTCTCCTCCCTTGCTTCCCATTAACAAATATTGGTTCCTTTCCTTCTCAGCATTTTCAATTAATGCTAAAATTATCATGTTTTTATTGCTTACTTATAGTTATTACTTTGGGATCAAGAAGGAAGATTATTAGTCAACCGCTGACATTTTTTGACAGGTATCAGAAAAAAAAAAATTGGTTTGTTAAAATACTTTCTAGATGAAGCAAATATTGTAGCTATTCACCAAACTATGTTAAAACACACCATACACTGCACATCCGTGACCTGACAGCACAGCACTTTGGGAGCATGTCCCCGTTCAGACTAATTGTATTTGCAAAGTCCTATAGGACTCCTACTCTTCAAAGCTCTTACCTGTATGCACTACACTGCATGACAAACTTATTCTGTCCTATATGAGTCCAACATAGCTATTCCAAGGCACTATCACATAATACTAACAGAATAGTGCATGCTACTTTTATTTGATAGATATATTTACACCCCCTATATATATATATATATATTTGTGTGTGTGTGCGCGTGTTCCCAGAATTGTACAGTGCAGGTATCTTAAAACTCATTTCTAGCAATAGGGCCAGCAACTCAGACCATTCACACTTTTCTTGCCAGCTCCCTGTAGCTCCAAGCTGACAAACGTGCCTCAGTTAGACTGGGGCTAATGACGATGCTCGTCACAGATGGGAGAGATGCAACCATAACATTTTGTAAATGAAAATGTAAACTCTGGATTAAGGGCAATTGAGGGTCCTAGCTCAAATAATCCTTTCTATGTCAGCACAGCATTCCTTAGAATGAGGAGAAAATGAAATAGCAAGAATATTAGCAAGAGAAGAAAAGGAAAAGAGCAGAAGAGGAAAAGATGCCTAATATGAGCAGTATCTACCAGCTATAAAGTAACAGAGTTTTTAAATCATTTTTATCGACTCATTTGACCCTAGGTAAGCCTAAAACCTGCAAGCAGTGAGGAATAACATGGTCTTGCTTAAATACAGAAAGAGAGGGGCAGAGACACAGAGAAAAGGAGAAAAATTATTCTTTAAACTTAAAAACTGATACAAAGAGGATGGCTGTCAGTCATTCTTTGTGCCTACTAGGGATAGGGCTGAGCATCCTCTTTTGCTGTCAATCAGGCTGGATCGGATTAGCTATCAGAAAAATACACTGGGCATCTTTAAAGGTGCAGAATAGTTAGTCATATGTGTTAAAAAAAAAAAAAAAAAACAGGTTAGACTTCTAAAGGTGAAGACAACATAACCCCCTCAGGTCTCTTCCTGCCCTACATTTCATTACTTCTGTTGCCTTCACAATACTTTAAGTAGCTTTATGAACTTCAAAGGGGTAAAGCTAAATCATGGGTAAAGTTAAAGTAAATGGTAAAGTTTACTCAAATCTTGGTACAGGTCTGTGTCTCTACATATATTTTTGTGTCTCACCAAAGAGGTTCTATATAGTTATCTCTTAATCAGAAAACAGAAACTAGAATAAGATCTGAAAAAAAAAAAATCTATCAGGACACATTTTTCAAAAAGAAAAAAAAAAAAGAGAGAAAAAAATAGAGATTATGGAGCAGGAGGAGATTAAAACTGACAAATCGGCAGTGCCCCTTTAAGAGCTGCTGTTATTCTTTGTGAGGGGGCACTAGGCAGTCATGCTATTTAAAGAACAGCATCCAACTTCAAAAAAAAAAAAAAGAGAAGGAAAAAACATAAAAACAAACATCAAAAAAACCTTCTCAATAAGTTTTTTTTACCCCGATCATTACAAATGCAAAATTCCAAGATTACTGTAACTGAATCATATTTGAGGAAAACATTTTGCCATTTGCATACGACAATCCTTTGTGTATCTAGTTTCATTGCAGCTCATTTCCTCTTTTGTTTTGGGTGTACTTTTTCCCCACAGATTTAACTGGAAGAAAAAAATGTTTTTATATATACTTACATATAATTCAGTTTTGACAGCATTATTTGTCTTCGGCTACTCATTACATATAGCATGTCAAAAACATCTATGGCTAGGGTCTGTTAAGAGTATTTCCTTTTATACTAGCGTAAGTATTTCCTTTTAACTTGGTTTCAGGCAAACACAGCAGCACAGATCGTATTTCTCTCGCTCCCGTCTCTCTGTGGCACATTAAATTCTCACCAACCGATTGGCAAGAAGCAAACACACCAGCTCCCAAGGCAGGAGAGGAGCCGCAGGAACAACGCAATTCCTCTTCCCACAAACAGAAAAAGGAGGCTCCATCATATTTAAATTCACAGAAGCAAGTGTCTCTGCAGTTCACACCACATGTACGGCTTTACCTTCATCTCTACCTTCACATTTTCAGTGTCTTTTGGGCCTTCTCTCAGTTTCAAGATCTGTGTGAGTCTCGTCAAGATGAGGAGGGGGTCCACACACAGCAGACCACGTTGCTCTCCAAGCCAGGCCCGCCTGGCTACAAGCAGCTAAGGGGACGAGCTTCACAGCAGTTAAGCACAAGGAGTTGTACTTAAAAACTAGGAATTAAAAACTGCGCTAGGCTGTTGAAGGAATTCATGGTGACACCTCAGCTGGGTGTCTCTCAGCACGTGCGTTACCTGTGTCTGAAAAGCTACCGTGTAAGCTAAACAGCAAAGTCAACGACAAATCACTGAAAAGGAGTTCAATCCTTCCAGTTAATACTTCTGATGTGAGGCAAATCAAAAATGGGACTTGGAAGCAAATGACTTGTTTCTGTGTTGACTGCACTCACAGATGCGTATAAAAACCCAGCCTGGAAATGATGGCTTTTCTTTGAGTTTAGCAAGCATTCACAGTGAACCTAAAATGGTTTTAGTGTGTTTCAAGAACTTGTTTGCTTTGAGGCATTGACTTTCATTCTTTTTAAAAAAAAAATAAAAATAAAAAAAAAAAAGGGGTGAAGTTCTTTTAGCAGAATTATATACTAGAAAATATAAAATATGAGGAAAGGATGTTAAGCAAGATTTCAGAGACAGCAGAAAAAGCAGAAAAACAAGTCAGTGGAATGGCTAGTTTATAGTCACTGCTACAGCCCTTATCAGTCTCCACTATACAATCTACATAGGTTAGGTATCAGGACATGTACAGAAGACCAACTTGGCTGTTTTGGTATGCAACAGTGTTCCTGTACTCTGCCTGTATCCAGAAGTGGGCAACAAGACATATTGCAAAACAATGTATATAATATTAACAATAACACTTTTATTTTTTAACATATAGAGGATAATTATACCTAAAAGAATATCAAAATTCATGGGTTTCTCTTCAACACATAGATTCATATAACCCATATCATTTAACTAAGGATGCTTTAAATAACCTTTTAAACAGAGCTCTTTTTGACTCTGACAAAGCGTTCCCTAGGCAGATGTACACAACCTCATCCTTTGGTTGCTTTGAAGACACCAGCTTTCTCTTTTTCCTCCTCCCTCTTATTTTTTTTTAAATAACAAGAATCAGCCCTCCCACTTTATGCTGCTATTTGCATAGCTTTATCAAGGGCCCTCTTTAGATCAGTTGTCTCCTTACAAAACGGTCTGATTTCCACACTGTCTTCATGAGCAAGATTTTCCACACTTTAACAGCAATTTTCCCTGCATATCTATGTCAGCTATTAAGTGTCACAGGCAAGGTGACAAGGGCTGAAACAACATCCCACTGCTTTAATGTTTCTCATGCATCCCAATAACTTGTTTTTTTTTTCCAAATTTGAGGCTCTTTTGTTCGTCTCCTCATAAATCCAGCCCTCTGCTGTTACTGCTAAGGATTGAGACCATCCCTGAAGTTCCCTCAGTTCCTGTTATTCTTCCCAGCTACAATTAAACATCGTCATCTCCCTGTACCCCTTTCTGAAGATTACAAAATTATGAGAGGGTATTTCAGCTCAGAAAGGAAATGCAATCTTAAAGGGAAAGCTACACTACAAAATACTGCCTGACAAATTCTCCCTGCGTTAGCATCATGCTCTCTTGTGCAGGGAGAAACAGAAATTTTATGGCTCTACTCATCTCTACTAAGGCTGCTAGCAGCATTAAAGAAGCTTTTCTACTTTGTACTTAGTAAAAGATAAGAAAACAACATTCAACTCTTAGGAGTTTACAGGAATAAAAAGTGTTAAAGCATCTGGGGCAGGGGGTGACTTCAGTTTCCTGTATGAATTTATACAGCCTATTTGATCTAGTCAGATTCGGTGGTACTTAAAGTCTCATTGAAAAAAAAATCATGTTATTATTGCAAAATTAGATTTGTATTAAAAAAAACCCACAAACTGATGTATCATTGTCAGTCTGATCTGGACACTGGTTTTCCGTCACAAAGCAGCAAAAGCAACTTTAAAAAGTGCTTCTCTATCTCTATTTGCCCTTAGTCAAGCAAAGAATATCTTTCTATTTTCAAAAAATACAATGCTATTTGCAGCATCCCTCGGCACCTAGCAGAGACAAGGATCAACATTTTTTAAGCTTGCTATATGACCCTGTGATATATGAGATATATATATATATACAGACATATATACACACACATATATGCTATATGACCGTGTGTAATACCTCAAACATGGGCAGCAGTACTTTCGCCTTAATGCAAAGCCTGAGATTTCACCAACTCCAGCTGCGGAACCACCACACCACGCGGGTCCCCATTTCCGGGCTGCCATTTATAGGACAGCCCGCACGAACACGGTTCTACATCCACCCCCAAATTCCCTAGCTCTGGAGAAACAGGGAATTGGGTCATTCCCGCACCTCTCCTAATGCCAACCCCCTGGCTGTGCAGACACAAGGCTGCCGGGGCACTGGAAACCCTCCAAGCTTTATCAAGAGCACAACGCCGTTCCACAAAGACACTTCTGCTGAAGCCGTGGCAAAACTGCGCGAGCGCGGGCGCGTGAGAGCCCCGGCGCGGCACAGAGCCACCCTGCCGGGCCACAAACACCAAGCGCGGCCCGAGCGGGCGGCTCTGGGGCACGAGGCGGGCGCCCGGCGCGCACGGGGCTGTCAGCGTCCGGACGTGACGCTCCTGGCCCAGCTTCCCCGAAACGCTCAACCCGCTGCTCTGCTCGCCGAGGAGACGCTCCCGCGCGCCCCACGGCAGCGCCCTCCGCGGTTACCCAACCCGCCTCCTGCGCCGTTTTATTAGGTGAAGTGCACTGGAGTTGGGGAAAGCAAGTCGCAACACGAGCGGGGCTTAGGCGTGAGCTAATTTCGTATGCTGCAAATGAAAAGTATTCCAGATCTAATCTCGTTAGTCTTAAAAATGAAAAAAAGGTCATAAAAAAAAAAAGAAATAAAAAACAACAAAATAAAGGAAGAAAAAAGAAGGGGGGGGAGGAGTTTGGCTTGGAGGCCCGTTCCGCGGCCGACGAGGCTGCGGGGCGGGAGGGCGAGCTCCCCAGGAGGCCCCCGGCCGCCCTCGGCTCCGCTGCCCGCGCGGC
>JAVCKT010028849.1:419-13607 GCA_032273925.1 Rhynchotus rufescens
AGCTCCACAGCAGCCACTCCGGCCCCCAGCGCCATCTTCTGCTCCTGCACTCCGCTTTGCCCTGGTGTCCTACTGTTCAGATAGAGGAAAACTTCAGGCACCAGAGTACCTGAAGAGATGGGAAGACACCTGTCTTTGTGGATTGGCTGCAGAAATGATGTGATGTGCTACCGTAAAGGCCTTTTAAGAGAGGATTTTTCCTTTTGTGACTTACTCCATCCTTTTTCATGAAGAACTGTACTTAGCCAGTGGAATTCTCTTCAGTTAGGGGTCTCGGTAGGCTTCCAAGTCCAAGCTGTTAATAGGACTTACTATTTAAATAATAAAAAGTACCATTTCAGTTTTGAATATAATCTGAACAGACTTCTTAGGTAATTACTGGGAACCATTAAGCCAAAACAAACCAGTGCTGCTGTTCAGTAGACTGCACTTTAGGTAGCAGCTCTAATTTCCTGGAAGAAGGTGAAGTTCATTCCAATTTATAGTGTCCTAATGCATTGCATTAATAATGTAATGTTTATGTACTGATAGTGCTTTTCTGTAAAACTGTTTAGATGGTGTGTTATAGCACTAACTCACTCTAGGCTACATTATAGTAGGTACCACAACAGTGCTTTAAATGAAAAGTAGGGAAGGTAAAATATTGCAATCTTGAGAATAAAAGTCAATTTTGCCCTTACTAAGTGGAATGGAATCCCAGTATTCCCTATACACATGTGCCTACATCCATACCATAGTGCATATGTGCAGGAGTACTTTTTTCCTAATCTGTGTCATGGTACACTTGAAGTTACAGTTGCAGGCAATTTTGTTCCAAGAACAGAGTCTGTAAAGACAAGTTTCCTGTGTTAAAATCCCTTGATGGAGCCATTCAGATGCCCATGGTAGAGGAAATGGGGAGGAAAACCTGTTCTATTTCATCTTACGTAGAAAATCACTTCCTTTCTTAGGTGTTCTAACTAAATTTCCCCCACAGAAGTTTTTCCTTTGATAAATATCCATTTATATTAGTACATATTTTTACAAGTTAGGAGTAACTATATTTATAGCCGCATGCATTTAGAACAATTTGGGTTTTAGGTAAATGTTGATGCCATAAAATACACAAGATGGACCACTGTAGAATTTCTCTAGAGAGCTACAAAACTAGACATTTTATGCTGTGAGATCTGTAGAACTGGGCTAAGTAACATGAGCTACAGTAAAAGTCTGACGTGGAACAAGATGCCATGAGTTAATCCCTGCATTGGCCTGCTATCTATATATTTTTCAGGATATTTTAGGAATAGCTCTTCTCATCAGGAATAGAAGCCAATCCCATAGTCCTTGTAACATAGAATAATTAAATATATTTTCACTTTAGTTTGAACAGAAACTTTTTAGAATGTCTTCTCTATAACTGAAAGTTGTCTTTTAGGTTGAATGCCATCAAACTGGATAAAGTAAATTTTGTAAATTCTGTTCCATCCTGGAGTAAGTCTTTATCATTGCAGCTGAAACTGTGTGTCACTAGCTATCTATGCTTGCACAATCATGTTGTATGAAATAGCCTATTAGTCAGTGAAGCAACTTGCTTTTCTGTCTGCTGCCTGGAAGCCAAAAATAAATTAGCCTCTGAAATGGCAATTGCTTGTTGTAATACTTAAAAGGTAGTAGAAACTTGATTCATATAGAACAAAATGCACAGTGTTCTTGAGGAAAGATCCAGTTGTTCCAGTACTCTTTTGTTTTTGTTTTGGCAAAAACAGTGATACTAGCACTCTGTGGGGTTTTTTATTGTAACATAACCCTTATTAGAGGCTTGAGACTGTAGATTAGTTCTTATTGTAAAGGACTGTCCAAATACTGTTTTAGTTAAGGCAAATATGTTCTCCTAATAATAAAACATGGTGAAGGGAAAGCTTGAAAAAAATCACTGTTTTTTTTCTCTTCACGTTGTGCTTATTTTCTTTTCTATTCCCACTGCATTTAACAACCAGCCAGGTTAAGATGTTTGATATATAAGCAGGACTTTAAAGCTCAGCTCCATTTTGTCTGTGTTCCAGACCTTTGATGAATGTGTAGCGGCCGGAGGCTCAGACTGTGCTCCAGAGAAACTTTGGCTTCAAATTCCATTCTTCTGTGGCCACAGCTCCGAGTGCTGGTAGGGAGAGGAGTTTGTGTTAATGGTTAAATTTGCATTTTGGTTGGGTAGCAGCCAGTACTTTACTAATAAGTTTTTTTGTTTAGTGTTTTTTTTTTTTTTTTAAGAAGGTACTTTGAAATACACCCTATTGAAACAGTCTCCGAGTTGTTTAACCTGGTGGTACAGTAGGGTACTGTGCAAGTGTGTGCTGATAGTGCTCTGAGAAAAAAATAGATGTTTTCACTTTGAAAATTCTTTTTATGTGGATTCAGACTCTTGACATATTTTTTGTTAAGACAGGCTATGGTATCTGTCTGAATGGAGATGTTTCATTCAAGCTCCTACAGTTTCTGTGGCATGTATTTGAGATATTTATTTGAGGAAAAGAATTGAGACGAAGATGAGTTCATCTTAAACTTTTATCAGACATCCAATAATTAAATTAAGCATAAACAAAGCAAATGATCACTTGGGAGCTTCTGTTTCAGACCTACTTACACCTGAGCCAGGTGGAGAAGCAGAAAACTGCATGTGTCTCCACCCTGTCTAAAGCTATATATATAAAAAGGATTAAAAAAAAAAACCTAAATTTCTTTCTTTGGGGCAATCTTCCCAAGTAAATGACTCTATAACCTGGAATTATGCTTGTAGGACACAAAAGAAATAAAGTGTAGTCTTATCAGCACCCTTTCTGATATCTAATGTGAAAGTAGAGAATCTCAATATGGACACAGAGAAAGTTAAACCCTCCAGAAAATGCATTAATAAAGGCAGGGACCATATACAAATAACCATAAGTGCTTTTTTTGATTGTTTTGGTTTTTTTGTCAATAACTTATTAGTACAAAGTTGCTTTGAATAGCCTTAAAAAGACAAGATATTAGATACAAATGACAAACTGGAGTGGTAAGCTAAGCTAGAAACAGTTTTAAGTTAAACCTTGACTTTCTTATGCAAGGGTCATGTTGCAAAGTAATCTCCGTCCAGGGAGCAAGGTTTGTTGGCTGACATCACAATTTAATTGTCCTCTCTCACTTTAGGAATGTGGGAAGCAGATGGGCCTTGGAACAAGCCAAGTACAATCTGATTAATGAGTACTTCCTAGTAGGAGTTACTGAAGAGCTTGAAGACTTTATCATGTTACTGGAGGCAGCGTTGCCCCGGTTCTTCAGGGGTGCTACAGAACTGTATCGAACAGGTACCTAACTAGTTGATTTCTGTTAACATATTTTTTCCTCTTCATCCTTTTTTTCTTTCTTTTCCTTTAAATGTGACTTCTGTATACCTGGATGGTTAGTTTTGAATATCTGCCAGATTTGCCTCTCAGGTGACTGGTATTACCATGGAAGAAATAAGCTCTCTAAAGGACTCTTAGTCCCAATTTTGGAGGGCAGCCCAAGGATCTTGTTGTCCTCTGTAAATTGCAAGCTTCTAAGGTTGTGGCAAAGGCAGGTATGCCACACGTGTTGAGTTTATGGTAATTTTTATGTTCAGCAAATTGGACTGGTCTTTATCAAATCTCTTTAGAAAGTTATATTATGGGCTCCAGTTTTATATAGTGGCGGATGAGGGTAGATTTCCTTCTGATACACTGTTGGAATTAATAGTACTTGATACAAAAAACAAACATACAAAAAAAATGCTTGTCTGTGCAAAACCAATTTCAATTGTTCAGCTTGTCTGCACTTGCAGACACTTCTGTGTCTGCACAAAATTTAAATCTTGGGGTGATAGGATGGAGGAAATATGAGATTTAAATAAGAACAGGATACTACTTTGGTCAGATGTTCTACTTCATTTTTTTGAAATCATGGTGACAAAAGCAAATTTAAGGAAGTTTTCTTTAGCTTGGGCATTCTTAAAGTAAGCCACAAATAATACAAAAGAAATTTGGAAGAATGCATCTGGGTAACTTAGAAATTCTAACCCAATATGGCAAACTGTTTTTTTTAAGGAATATCTACATGTAACAAGCAAACACTTATGTTCTCGCTGTGGAAAAGTTATCCTAAGTTCTACATGGGTTTTTTTTTCAGAAGCAGTGAAGGGAATGGTGATTTTGTGTAGAACTGCAGGACTGCTGTTGTGCTCTGTGGGTTATAGCAGTTCAGGCACAGACGGGAGGATCCACATCTGCTCTAACAGTGGCCAGTGGCCAATGTCAGCGACAGCGTGTAGGACAGGGCAAGCACACAGTAGGCAGTACTGTGCATCTGCAGTCTTGAGAGCGAGTGAAAACCACTTCAGGGGATAACTAACTTAGTTTTCCTTCTGTTCATTGGCTTCTAAAAATTTTACATTGTCACAGCATCCTATGCTAAGAAGTTCCACAGTTAAGTTGAAAAAGCATATAATTCAGTATGAAAGTAACATGCTTCTGTCTTGAACCTGTCATCCAGTTTCAGTTAAGTACCCTGGTTCTTCTACTAAGAATTCAAGAGCAATAAATCTCAATCTTTTTCCAGTTCCTAGCTTAGAGACTGCATTATTTTCACCTTTCATCACCTGTTTTCTGGGCAATGGAATCTTGTTGCTTTTCTCTGTTCCTTTTCTAGCACGGAGGGTGCTGTCGCTTGCACCATATTTGACATTCAGGTTCACTGTGGGTTTATTTGGTAATGTTATTTTCTGTTTTCTTATTTTCAGTTCCTTTCCTGCAGGTGTTTGCTTGTAATAGCAGCCAAGAAATTATTTTTCAAGGATAGAAATTTTTCCTTTTCCTATGAGCATACAATTTCAGTATACTAAATCTAAACACTACCTTTGAAAGCAGAAGGGTGTTCATTTTGGGTCTGCATGTGTGCTAGCTTGGGGGTGCATTAAAATTGGGACATGGAACCTCTCAGTATTTTTAGTTTGGAGGTTGTTTCTTATGTTTAGCAAAATTCCTGTGTTCTTGCTTCCTGCACTTAAGTCTGACCTCAGAAAGGACTTCTCTTTTCCCCAAAACATTGAATTATTTGGTATACAAAGGTCCCCATACATGGTTATCCTTCTGGGTTCATAATAACTTCTCTGTCATCTGAATAATAGCTCAGTTTCTAGGACCTGGATATGCAACCTGTGATGAGGCAAAGGTCCTTCATAGCAGCAAATGTCTGTCTTCAAACAGGAGACACGGGGCTCATGTATAAAGGCTACATAAGTAATGCTGACACATGATATGA
Organism: Rhynchotus rufescens; assembly: GCA_032273925.1. NCBI lineage: Eukaryota > Metazoa > Chordata > Aves > Tinamiformes > Tinamidae > Rhynchotus > Rhynchotus rufescens. The sequence goes on from JAVCKT010028849.1 coordinate 5,712, forward strand.
AAGCACTAGGCATCTTGTCTTAGGGAAGATGTTGTCAGCACTTTGGCTGTCTGTATCTCATGGAAGAAGTTTCTGGCTCTGTGGTTTATAAAATTCTTAATATTTAATATCCAGATTAACATCTAAATAATTAACTTTGAGAGAACAGTACTCCAAGTACGTTATGTGGAGTAATTTGTTCCTTAAAGGAAGTGTTCATTCCCTGGATTTATTAGAGTAAGGAGGAAGAATTGAAAGAACTATGCAAAATGCATTACCATTTAGTGAGAGACTGCAATTTTCCAATCCCACATGTTACATTAATACATTTTGGGTTAAGTTCTGTCACTTTTAATGCAGTTTATCAGAATGCCAAAAGTTTTTTTAAAAAAATAAAGAACTGTACATGTTTTTAATCACATGAATTTTTGAATTAAATTATTGCTTTCATTTTATGTTTAGGAAAGAAGTCTCATCTTAGGAAAACAACCGAGAAAAAGCTTCCCACAAAGGAAACTATTGCCAAGCTACAACAGTCTGAAATCTGGAAAATGGAGAATGAGTTCTATGAATTTGCACTGGAGCAATTTCAGTTTGTCAGAGCACATGCAGTTCGGGAAAAAGACGGAGAGTTGTATATTCTGGCTCAAAACTTTTTCTATGAAAAGATTTATCCTAAATCAAACTAAGAACACACTACTGTTAGCTTAATGGACCTAAACCTTTGGTCACATCATCATCTTAGTCCTCAGCTGTGGAAGCTAGATTGCTAGTAGACCTCCAAGACATTTCTCTGTAGATCCAAGTGGGCTGTGGACCACCTCCAGGGAGTTGGATCCCGACTAACTATGTCGGTAATCCAGAAGCAAAAGCTTCCTTTTATCAAACTAATATTTCCAGTGGGAGTTAATACCCCTTACCTGAAGAAATCTACACTTTAAATTGCAGCAATTAACCGCACAGCAGTTCTAGTTGAAAATATAAACAAACACAAATGCTTCTATTAATGCTCTTTTTAATTTTTGGAGCAATTTATTTTCATTTATACTTCTATGAAGAGGAAATAATTTTTCCCAGCTTTCAACATGGAAATTTTGGTTGTATACAATGAGTAGTGTTGTTAACTGGTTGACATCTATGCTTTGTTTTTGAGAATGTCGTGTTACATGATATTAATTGGGATGGTTAATCACGTTCTGCTGAGAAATGCTGCTGCTGCTGGAATTGCCCATATTTATATGTATGTGGTTTTATTAGAAAGCTACAACTGATCAATAGTGTTAAAACATGATTTGCACAGTAGTATTGTAAAAAGTTAAAAGAAATAGTTTTTGTTTTCATTATCCCCATGACCACTGACTGAGGTTGGGAAAACTCTACAAAGAAAATTGGGATTGTCTGCAGTTTTAGTTGATGCTTACACATCAGTATAAAAATATCAAGTTCATTATCAAGTTTCTCCATGGATTCTTTTTAATAATCATAAGCTGAGATACTGGTGAATCCATATTATGACTCCATTAGTGAGCTGTGGTATGGTTAGGGTTTTCCTACTTCTACTCTACTTTTACCTGTAGAATATTTTTACTAAGGTGCTTTATAATGTGTTTTAAAGCATTGCATTTACAAAAGAAGAATGCTGTAAATACTGCTTATTTTATGTATTTGGACCAAAAGGTTTAAAGTAACTAGTTTAAAGTGTTTTTGCACCAGTTTTGTTAAATGTGAGGTAAGAAAACATCACATCGACTTCCTGGTTGAGTTAGCTGTTGGACATGGCTGATATGCACTTCAGTGACCTCAATGACTTTAATACTAGAATACTGTCCAGGGATCTCCTTACAGAAATGTAGTCTTCATCCTTTTATGATCTTCAGAGGAAAAGAAGAAAAATGTAATGTGTAGTCTGGTTGAGAAAGCTGCAGTGAACTTGACATAATTGTATTTATGTAACTGCCTTATGTGACTATTGTAAATTTGTGAGTTGCCATTATTAACAATGTGAAACACCTGGTAGATTAAGTAAATTGAGATTTGAGAACAGATGTTTGGAGTCACTGCCTTATAGCAACTGGCAGTGGAGAACTCCAAGAATTTGTTTCCTATTGAATTTTCTTCAGGATCTGAGTAGTTACACATCTTCCACCTGCCTTTTCTTAAAGTGCTTTTCATGAGGTTGGATGCGGGGGAAGTCACCAAAGACACAAAGTAAAGAATGCTGGTTAAGGCTTAAATTCCTAAGGAATGATGCTGAAGGCTTAGTTTAAAATTACCAAGTGGAGTTTCTTTAACTAGTTTGTTCTTGTAATGAAAACAGAGGAAATGGAAAATGGTCTGTGAACTGGATGTTTGCAGCCAAAAGCAACAGGCCAATTACAGACAGGATAATGAGAGACTATCAAGTACATCTTGCATTTTCTTTGGGTTTTTTGACCTGCCTCTTTGAATTTTAAAAATAGATCTCTTTGTTCTTGAATAATCAGGGAAGTTCCTTCTGGTAGCTCACTGTTTATATAGCATGAACTGCACATAAGATTTCCTGTTCTAGTTTTTTTTTCTATTGACATCATTAATAATGCCAACACATTTGAGAATAGGATACGCTAGCTCACATACGAGGACATGTTTTCTAGCTAAAGCAGTGTTGTAGAGCTGTACACAGGAAGGAGCTACTGGATTTCTAAAAACTTCTTTAACAAAACAGTCTTTTTTGAAATAAAATGAATATTTATAATCCCAATAAAGATTCTCTATTAGGTGACAGTTTTATGTTAGATATTATTTTGACTCTATTGTCTTTCCTCAGTATAATTTGGATCAATTTAATTCCTTGAGTTTCCTTTAAAATATTAATCTAACCAATGAAGTAGGAATCTAGACTTAACTGTTTATATATTGACAAGAAAAAATGAGTGAAACATCTGCAGATTTCAGTAGGACCTACAAGAAAACTTTTCTATTTTGTAAACAATTTTTAAAGCTATGTTTCTTTTATTTTTGGTTGGAATTTAGAACTTCTGAAACACAAGCAAGTCTTCAGTAACAAAAATACGGAATGATGAATTTTTTAACCTTCAGAAGAGCAATATATTTTTCATAGTTCATATAGGAGAAAAAATCAGATAATAGCAGTTTGTGATCTTTGTGAACTGGCTGGGTTGAGACTGGTGATACCAAGTTGAAAAACAGTGTAGAAAAAAATTTGTAAGGCTAGTTTCAAGTGGAGAAATATATGTTCTATGTGTAATCTGCAAATGGAAGGAAACAAGCCTCTCTGCTTTTATACCTAGTGCAAACATTATGTCAACTGTGAACATTTTTGGAAGCCTTTGAATTAAGAACTATCCATTTTTGATTTCCTAAAAGCAGAGAGTTTAAAAAAAGGAGCTTTACATTTTTTAAAAAACCTGCTCTATTCATCTTCTATTAAGAAATGGAAATAATCCAAATTGTTGGTATTAAAAATATTTTACAGTATATAAACAGAATTTGTCTTGTGTATTTTCCCTTAATGAGTACTACTGAAAAGCAGCAATATGTGGAATTTTGTTGTTGCAGGTGGTGTCATCAGTAAACTTGCTCTGTAGCCCCTGAACACAGATCTTGCAGCCAAAGGCACTGTAGCCTCAGCAGAGGAGACCTGTAGCAGAAAGATTTGCTTTTGCTGGGGTAAGTTAGTTGGAAAGGTGCTGAAATGCTCATACATATAGTTTGGGGTAGGTTTGGTACCCTGTTACTCCTTTTGCACAGAGTTAACCTCAGACTTTTGCAGAGCTGCAGCCCTGTGGCGCTCTGGCTGTCGCGCGCAGCTGCGCTGGCGGCGGCAGGACACCCCGGGCAGCGCCGGCAGCAGCGCCCCGGGCTCCTTCCCGGGGTGACTCTCATCCTCACCACGAGCACTTCGCTCTTATTTGGGTATCTGTTCCGTGAGCGGCCCCAGCGCAAGGGCGTGCAGCCTGCTTGCACATTCCAGCTTGCTCTGCCTTTATCTTCACTTCATCTCTTCATTAGCGGTACCCAGACCACGGCTTGGCTTTTAAACAGGGATGGCAATTTGAAGCCCTAGAATATGGCAAAGGTAGCAGCAGCCTGTCCTGGTCATCTGAAAAGCCTTCTCTGGATACTTAGCGTTTCTAAAGGTACTTTGCTGCTCTGCCTTCCCGGAATATGTGTTTGCTTGTTTATGATTTCAGAGCTATTTCATTTTGCATCAGGGAAAATTCAGTTATTCTCTGATATAATTCTGTTAAAAGTTTCCATTAAGCTTACCTGAGGTTGCTAAATGAGTATATGATAAAAGGTATAGGGATGATACTGTCTATGCTGTGCTGTTTAAGCAGTCCATTGAAAAACCTGACTCAAGTGCACTGCCAATTTAGCTCTTCAGAATTGGAGCATATTTTATGACTACTAGAGATTGGATTTAAGGCCACTGTAAAGGATGCTTAGTTGCATGGATCCATCCTTTACTACAAGCCTATGCAACTATGTAACCTTTGCAGCAGTATTTATAAGAAGAGGCATCTTTGGGAACACTTCACTGGAACATAACTATAAATGTTTAGACACTTGTACTGTTTTATACTTACATCAGCAGCTTTCTGTAGAGGCAGATTTGTGAGCATTTCTAAAGCAGTACTGAATGTAATTTTGAAAAACATGGATTGTGCTTCATGACTTTTTTTAAATATACACACACACACACACACACACACACAGCTAAATAGTGCCTTTTTTCCTCACAATCCATGTTGAAGATACTCGCTCCCACTCACCCTCCGTAAATTGATTCGTTTGTGCAATACTATTCCAATTTGAAACCATTTTGTCACAGCTGTTTGAGAAATAATCTCCATTCTTCCTTATTATGCTGCCAGCTTTCTGTTGTTGAAGTGTTTTAGTTGATTACCTAATGCAAATGCTATAAAATAAAACACCCGGTGGGAAGGGGAAAAAGAGAGTCTGGTGTCCTGTCTTAATATTTGCATGTCACATTCACATTAAATGATCTTTTGCTAGACGATGTTGATATGCAATATTGTGAACTTCATTTGCAGCTATTGTGTTGGTGGAGGGGAGGTGAGTTGCAGTGTGGTTCTTCTGCAATGATTTCAGAGAGCTTATAACCAAACAGAATTTATAAGCCTCTAGAATTTGCATTGGGCTTCCTAGACAAAAATGTAATAAATTTGCACTGCACATACAGCGTACTGGAAGTATTGAGGGGAGAAAAAGGTTTTTAATATTAAAACTAAGATTTGTAAGAATGAAAAATTGGCCTTAAAACAATGAATTGATATGCACATGTGTCTCTGCCTCAGAGAACAAATGACGTGTGACAGATTACTGTGGTACTGGAAAATGCTCCATTACGAGTGAGTGTGGTACAGAGCTTGAGTGGAATAGGAATGTGGTTTGCAGTTGTAAGCAAGCACTTACAGCAAGAAAACCCTGGCACGATGCACCCGGTGCAGGACCGGGGCCCTGTGCGCCGCGGCCCGACGCTTCGATAGTTATCGGCCTTGGCGATTAGGAACCACGCGAGGATTTCCAGCAACGTGAGGCTCCTTGATGCTGCTTCCTCGAGGCCTCTCCCTGGCTGGCTGGCTTTTCCTTACGCCACGGCGGGCGAGAGCTGCGCCCAGTGGGCGCAGAAGCCGAGGCGCTCCGCTTAAACTGGCGAGGGGGGAGCTGAGGAAAAGATGCGTGGCCTGTGAAAAGGTACCGGCCTCTTGCCAAAATGGTGCTGTGAACAAATGACAGCCAAAAAAGTTGCAGTGCCGAATAGGTCCTGTTGAAATGGCAGTTGCTGTCATTTGTGTGAAAGGGAAAATGCCTGCAGTGTTACTGGTAAGTGTTCATTGCTACTGGAATCGGTTTTTTAACTGATGCTGCCATAGCACAGGTAATTAATCTCTTCCGTAGCAATTCATGGGAGGAATGAGAAATAAGGGAAGTTTTTTTTTCAAATCTAAGGACTTTCTTTGCAGGTCCTGCCTTTTTATTGTGTAAATCTTGCATTTGATTTGGATATAGTTTCTTTACTACTTAATCAAATACAAGAAGTTGCTAGCGAATGTCAAAGCAATGTCCAGATGTTTTCTTCATGCACAAGTCCCCTGCTATGACTTCCCCCCCAGCTCCATTACCACATAACACAGATGTGGCAATTTTCAATAAGAGCTAATTTAAAGGACTAATAATACTTGTTATTAAAAAAAAACCTCTACAAAGAACACCTGTGGCCTAAAATGAAGGCTTTGAGACCTTTCACCTTGTCATAATAACCAACTGCATCCTCATAAAAATGGAAAATATGGTGATAAACATTTTCTGCCGCTTTCTAAGTGTTTACAAGGCTTATCCTGAATAACACTTTTGGGTTTGCTGTGCACATAGGCATTAACTTCTCATAACAGACATAGATGTTGAAGTAATTGCACAAAGAACCACCCATCTTCATTAAAACAATAAGATCTCACAACAAAACGGTGCTTCTCGGGAGCTGTGGTTACAGCTCAAGTACACAGGTGTCACATTCATCTGATAGTTTTATAGATGTTTGACTACCAGGTTGTATGTGGTTGTGGATTGTTTCACTCCTGCTGGTTTCAACTTGTTTTTTGATTGAAAAAGTGTTGTATTTCAAACAAAAATGCAGTGTTAATAAGGAAAAGCTCTTTTCTGTTTTGAGAGAGCAACGTGCTGCCTAATTTGGTCTGGTATTGTGAATGCTCTAATGCAACCAGGGCTTCTGGATTTGATGCAGTGGTTGTTGGAATATATTACAAAGTGTCTCTTTCCTAAAAAAAGAAAAAAATGAGTCTAGAGAATAATGATCTGGCCCTGAAGACATTATTGTCTTGACACATATTGATTGCCATTTTTAGCGCAGAATAGAATTTGGCTTCCTTAAGCTCCTTTATTTAGAATTTAATAACTTTTAAAATGTTGCGTGACATGGCAAATTGGCAAGGGGATAAGGAATGCTCTGCTGCTGGAAACTTGTGTTAAAGGCTGGCGTTTAGACCAGCTCACTGCAGTGTGCAATAATGAGTGAATATATGGGCAAAACTCAGTTCTATAAAACAGTGAGCACCATCTATAAGGCATATATCTGCATCTTTGAAGATAGTAGGTAGCAAATAAAGTGCATGCAGAAATATAAATCACTATGTGACATGCTTCTCTGTGCATATCTCCTTCTTTATTTTATTATCTTTTATTTTTGTATTTTTTTTGTCTTGATTGCCTGCTTTGGGTCTTCAGCTGCCTACCTAGACTGAGTTAATAAATTCAGGATCTCTTCCACAGCTGTTATAAGCAAGGCCCATGCACCAACAACACGTGCAAGTTCTTTTGCTTTTAAACCCAAAACCAAATAGCTTCAGAGCAAAGGGCTGGAAGGAGCTAAGCTGTAGATATTGTCTTTACAGAAACTTTGCTGAAAAAATGTGTTTTTTTTTCCTTTTCCTCTTAATGAAGATAAGAAGAGGGAACTTCCCTTCCCTTAAAAACAGCAAACAGGAAAATGTCACTAGTTTTTTTCCCTCCCCCCTCCTCCCCGCCAACCCGCCTTGGAAATACCCTTTGCTAATGACATGTTTTTTCTTTTAAGCAGATGGAAAAATATGTGTATGACATCTGTATTCTGCCTCTCCCTTTTCTCAGCTGCCTCTGGGAGATAATGTAATATGTAATATGCTTCAGTCCTTCTCCAGCCTTGTAAAGAACAAGTCTTATCTTGCAGGTATTGTTGTAAGACATGAGATCATGATCCAATATGGAGTTTATCAAACCTTGTGTTTGCTCAGGATCACCTTTGAGAGCAGAGGGCCCCGGAGCTCCCGGCCTGTGTGGCGGCAGAGCTGCTCTCGTGTTGTGCTGAACCAGGGACCGCGCACAGAGCAGCTGGGG
>JAVCKT010028849.1:22675-35081 GCA_032273925.1 Rhynchotus rufescens
GATAATTATATTGCAGGGAATTTTAAGAAGTCGTACAAGTAGAATTGAATACTTAAAATCATGGCTGAATTGATATGCAAAAGTTGAGCTGTGTGGGTTGCCTCGTTCCAGCACGAGGCACCATCACTGGCCCTTTGCTTCCAACTTCACACCTGAAACATGGTTGCACATTCATATGAAGTCAGGACTGGAGATCCAAGAGTTTTTAATAAAAATGGTGAAATACTTGGGGAAGTAAGTAGAGAACAACTTTGTGAACATGGAGGTACTGTCATTCAGGCATTAAGGAGCTGGGTCTCCAATCCCCAGGTATTTTTAATCCTCATCTCATACTTCAGAGATGTGCTGCACTGTTGAAACAGGGCCTCTTCCTTGCTTCTCAGGTCGGACAGGAACATGCAAATAAGAGATTTAAAACCAGGCTATGAAATGATGTATTTAACCCAAGCTTGGCAAAATGCCTCAGCAAGTCCAGCGATGTCCGTAAGTCCCGATGCCGCGACCGGTGGCTGTGCAAAGGCAAACCCGGAGCGGTGTCCTTAGCACGACTGCGGTCCCGGGCACAGCCCTGCGTTGGCTGCAGCCTCGTGTTTTCTTTTCCAGCAGAGCTGTTTTGACAGCCCCGTGTTTGCATGTCTTTCCTCGCTGTCTGGGTGCGTTGCTGCTGCACCCCTTGGGAACACATCCTCTTGCTTTCCCTTCCCTTGCCTCCAGCTAACCCCCAAAACACAGAGCCGTGGGCCTGCTGTGCCCACGCTTCTGTTGAGCACAACCCTCATCTTTCCTCTTTTTCCAAAAGTCTTGTTGGCACTAGGGATCCCTTGCGTTCAGCCTTGGGCAGGGCTTGCTGGGAACAGTTTCCTCTGCCTCCCTCCTGGTATCCCATGACACGGCAGGAGGTAGGTTGCCATCCATGGATCTTCCTCGGGAAATGTTGTTATTTTATGGAGGGAGGTTAAGCCTGGACCAGGGTGATATTTTAATGGTCTTTGGTTTTTCAGCGAATTTCTTCCCTTTGCCCCCAATAATCTGCAAATCTGTTACTAATCTGAATATGATCCATATCCTCAGCCAGTTTCTACAGGACTTATTGCTATTACATCTGGCCACGTGTCCTAAGTGGGGAAAAAAACCCTCCATCAAAATCAGCTGCACTTTGGATGTGTCCAGTCCTTTTGGCCAGACTCATTCTGGCTCACGAGAAACAATTATCTCCTGAGCATCGCGTTAGTATTAAAGATCCATAGACATTAGTGTTTAGGCAATGTACCTTTTTCTCAGCTCCTCAAAAGATGTGGGATAATTGATCTGAATATACTCCAAATGTGCATATGTCTTTATTTATGAATTCCGATGTGGATTGTTTGGGAGGATAAGGAGGAAGAAAAAGAAAAGCAGGCAAAAATGCTGAGACCTCTCACTGGCTATTTCTGTTAATGATAGTTAATCCTTCTCCCTTGCAAATGAGTTGCGAACACTACCCCTGTGTTAATAGGCTACGTGGCAAATGTGAAGCCTCCAGAGCTGAGATGTCTTGGGATTATTCTGGGCCTGTGTCTTTCCATATAACTTGGATGAGGGCAGTAGGATGGAGCATGTCCAGCTGTGCCCAGCAGCCCCATGGCAGAGGGTCAGCACAGGGCCCGGACCTGCGCCTCACCAGCAGCATCACCTCATGTGTTAAGGGGTGGGGGAACTTGGTCCTTATTCATTTGTATTTTCCTTACTGTGTCCAGCTTCACCCAACAGGGGAAAACAAGTCTCTAAAAGCAGCTCTAGCTTGTTGCAAGGCGTGCACGTGCAAGGGGCCGGTTCTCACACGGCAGCGAGGGCCACGGGCTGCCCCAATTTCCTGCCGCGCGCCCAGAGGGCCGCCCATGCCGGCTTCAAAGGTAAACAATTACCTTTTATTATCGCACATGGCTTTAGTTCTCCCAGTTTCAAATAGCCCATAATCAGAAGTCTGTGATAACATTTACTCCTGATGAGAGAAAATTTACCAAGTACTAAATTGCTGCTGAGATGACGGGAACACGAGCCAGGCAGGAATTAGCTCGACTGATGAGTCAGCAGATGGTAATGTCTTGCACCACGCTGCATGCATCTGCTGAGTGGTCCATCGTTGAAATCATCCTAAATATTTTTGTGTTATTACCCCTACAGAAACAAGCATCAGAAAACTTTTGTGGGCCTGTATTATGTATGCATAAGCTATTTTAAAATAAATATATGCAGGCATATAACAAGTGTATGCATTTAGGTATGTAGGTAATTTTCAGCTAAGGGAAGGATGAGCAACTAGCAACTATTTAAAGTAAAACATGCATAGAAATGCTAATAGCAATTGCCTGCATTTGGTGTTTAAGAGGTGATTTAGCTCTGCTCAGTCGTGGTTGTGATGAGCCTGGGAGTGTGACCCTATATCCATGTTGTCCCAGAGTCTGCACACTAGCCAAGCTTGCAGATGAGCTGCAAGTTCACTAAATGTTTCCCAGATCTTGGAAACAAATTCTTCAAGAACCAAAGTGGCCGCTGTGGGGTTCTGCGTTTGAGAATATCATCGTACTTTCCCTTACACCTGAGATGACAATATGTGGTCAGATAGATGCAGTGTCTAGATGCGATCAAGAGCATGATGAATTCAGTGGAGAGGGGCAAATGACTTTTTAAATGAGATCCTTTCTCAATTAAGACCGTGTAGTGGTGGGATCGCGTGCTGCCCTCGCTCTGCTGAGGACCTTCAGCAGATGACAGAGGCCAAGGGCTGCAGAGATGGAGAAGATGGAGATGGATTGGGAAGATGGAGAACTTATATTTAATAGACTCCTTATTGCAATCACATTAACTCACTGTGGCAGAAGCAACTAGAATGTTTTAAAGTGCACTGTCTAATCCGCCTTAGCTTATTTAAACTTTTGCACACATAATTAACCAGCTGCATACGTGTATGAGCTGCAGCCGTTCAGCACACAGCATCAAGGCTGCATCTCTTTGACACTCTCTTTCTCAGAAGTCTGGAGGTCAAAAATTAATTCTGGAGAGAGAAACGAGAGCTCTTTAGGTTTGCTAAGAGAGTTGTTACAGTTTTGGGCTGGGTTTCCCCGCTCCCATTTGTGTTTGCAAGGCTTGGATGTGTCATGCAAAGCTCCCCCGGTGCTGGAGGAGAGCCGGGCTTCGCGGCCACAGAGCAGCGCAGGCGGCGGTGGCTTCTGAGCAGTGCCTGGGACGCCCTGGTGGGACACGTCCCCTGCTCATCCCGACGCCGCTGGGGCGTCTGCGCCGGCTCCGTGTTGGACACCGAAAATAGCTCAAAGGAAATGATGTGAGCATCCCCTGCAGGCCGTGTTTTTCACTCAAACGCAACGTTCTGCACAAATTAACTCCAGCGACTCTTCCTGAGGTACCCTGAAATAACAACGTGGTGTTTAATGAACGTGCTGGGGATTAAACTAGGCTGAGCAGTAGCTTGGTTGCAGAGTCCTCCCAGTAGTGGCTGTGCAAGAGTCAGGCCTTGTTTTCAGACCAAATAAGAAACGTCTCCTTTGAGGGCTGATCTTTCAGTCCTCCTGAATTTTCCACAGGCCTGTAATCAAGGGAAGGGGCCTGGCAGGGATGCTCCCCTTCCCGCTAGTGCCCGTGTGTTGTGGTGCCATGCCAGGCCAGGCTGGTGGTGTAGTTTGCCTTTCTTGACCATGCAAGGTAGGAGCATGTCTCCATGCCTGTTTGTAAAACCTTCTGCCATGCTGCTGTGCCTCTGAGCCGCTTGGGCACAGTGCATTAACTCTTCTTGAAGCACACGCTGAAGAGTGCAAGTGCCAGAACATTTTTGTCAATGGTTTCCAAAAACGACGGAATTTCCTGCCCAGCTACATCAGATCAGCCAACAACTTTGTAATTGCTAAAAACAGCCTGTTGATTTTCCTCCCAAGTGCTTCAGCTGGCCTGGCTGAGCTTTTGCTTTTCCACTGTCTCGAGATGTTTCTCTCGTTGTGTTGCTCCGCTGGGTTTTCGTGCTCGGCACATCCTGCAGCAAATGGCCTCGGGCTGATGCTGGGAGGGAGCTGCGGATCTGGACACCAGGAGCATCCCGGTCCCTGTCCCATGGGTGACATGCTGGGGCGACAGGGAGCCCCGAGCTGCGTATGCGGGGCCGTGGCAAGGTGCGACCGTGGGTTCCCCTTGGGGACAGAGGTACCCGGGTTGACAGCACCGCAGGAAGTGAAAATAGATGAGTCAGGTGCGTCTCAACGAGACTTTCCTGCTGAAAAATTCATTCTGTAAAAACATTTATACTGTATTCTTTATTGTCAGCTAATCCTGCCCAAACTCATTAAATGGCAGCGTGTGGGTTACTCGCTGTCAGTGGAATTATCAAAGGCATTTTTCAGCTGGTGCACCGGGAAAGCATGTGCTTCAATGCCAACTAAAACAATAACGAGGAAATGTTATGATCAGACTTGACCAAGTGACCTTTCCCATTTTAGATTAGTTCTTAATTTCGGCACAAGGGTCATCCTGTGAGAATACTCACAATAAGTCACTGCTCACCTCTCGCATGAAAAAGAAGTGACTTATTAGAAATCTCACTGTACTCATTGCAGTTAATGAGATGTGGAAAGCTTTGTAATTTGATTTGCTGGACCATATGCTGTAAAGGGATACTGCTGATTTCATTCCTCCACATTTAATTTAAGCAGTATGCAATGGCTTCTTCGTATGGCTACTTATATAATAAAAATTAACTTGAAGTATAAAAAAAATACACCATTGTGGGGTTTATTACTCTATGTGGTTGAGTTTCAAGTGTTTTTCATTGAAACATCTGTAAGTAATGTGTAGGTCTAATTTTAAATCCTGGCAAATATTTTCCATTTAACATTTGGTTTTACTGACAGGCTCGGAGCGGTGGTTTTCAGAGCTTGTCAGCAGCAGATATGTATTTTCAAAGATAAACATTTTTTAATTGAAGATAACTGTAACTCAATGCCTGCCTTTTCCTATCTGCCGTGTGCGTTAGTGGCTGCAAACAGCGGGGCAGGAGCAAGTCCCCGATCGGTGCAAAGCGGCTGCAGGAGGCGAGCGGGTGCCCACGCGCATCCCTGTGCTCCGGAAGGCCACGGTGCCGGGCAATCCCTGGTGCTCCCTTTTGCAGGCGTTTGACTGGGAATAGCTACACCCGTACGGCTGTGGTGCCAGCTTGCGTCGCGGTGCCTGTCCAGCATGGACTCGTTTCGGGTTATGTAGTTTTTGGTTGCGGACAAAATGAAATAGTTCTGCCGGGTGCGCTGGCCTGGGCGCCTGGGAGGGCGAGCGTGGAGCTGGCGGCGAGCGTGTGCGGCCCCACGGGGACAGCACTGCGCGTGGCCCAGCCATGCCTGCGGCTAGGGGCAAGTTCAGAGACGTGATGGTGGCAGTGTCTGGGGAGAAAAAGAAGGAAAAATAATTCTAGGAGACCAGCCACATGTGAGACGGGTGTCACCTCCAGGAAGCATCACAGGGGAGGTAGCCATTGCTGAGGTTTCCAACAGCTGGCTGTGTTTTAAGCCAATCAACTGGGTAAATTTGACTTTGGTTAATTTAAGAGTTAGCTGGTAAAGTTGCAGTTTTTGGTAAACCGTGGTGAGGGAGGACGTGGAGAGTGGGAGCGATGGCTGGGCCGGGACGGCCACGCTGCGGCATGGCGGCCCTCACGGCATGGCAGCCCTCTCAGCAGGGCGGCCCTCGCGGCGTGTCTGCGTCGCCGCTGCCCGGCCTCCCTGTCCGTGTTGCTGCCTGGCCTCCCTGTCCCTGTTGCTGCTCTCTCACCGCGCTTACAAACACAGCCTGTTTCTCTGTAGCTTGGCAAATGCCCTCAGCGCTGGGCCGGGAGCTGCACCGGGGCCGCCGGAGCCATGGGGTCTGGAGCCGGGCGTCACTTCCCGAGCTGGAGCCCCGGCCCCTGTGCTCAGCACAAGCACCAGCCCAGTCAGGCCGCCGTGTTAAATACCCCATTTTCTCTCATCAAAAGTTCGAACTGCTTCCGTTGAGGCTGGCGGCAGTTGTGGTTTAGCCACGGTGATTCCCTGTAAATGCTGGGGGAAAAGTGCTGCGTTACTCCACATAGCATCTGTTTTAAATGGCTGGTGGGTCGCTTAATTTTAATATGAGTACAAGCACAGAGGCAAGTAAAAGCTAATGAAAACGCCAGGAAGATTTTGTTTGGATAGCCCACGGCAGCCCCAGTCTATCCTGAAGGGGGCAAAGCTTGCTTTGTAGCTAGGCCTGCAGAAGCCAGAAATCTTAATCTTTCTGCACAACTTATTTTATTGCAATTTTAATTTTCTCTTGCATTACTCTGACCCTTTTCTATAGCTTTTGACGCCTGGTGCTTAATTACTTATCATTAGCAATGTACATGGGGGCCTTCCTGCATATTTATAAATGTGATCATTAGTACATGGGAAGACAAAGACTTCTTTAAGACCATCATTACTTATTCTGTTTTCATAGAAATGTTCATTAGAGAAACTACCCACCTGGTTAAATAATTATAATTAAAAATTCGTAATCTCCTTTGCATTTTTAACTTGATCTCCAGGACGTGTGTGCACAGCTAAAAGAGTCTTGTTTGGCCGTCGTACTATCTTTTCATTTGGATTTGAGTTGTCAAGCTGATTTAAATGCTGTTTTGAAACTGTATACCCTAAGAATGATTTATGGAAAGATAGGTTATTAAGATGGGGAAAAAAAAAAAAAGGAAGAAAGCAAGAAATCAGCCCAGCAATTATCGCTGAATCCATGAAGTGTGCATGTGCAGGGAAAGGTTATATAAGCCATTTACTGTAAGGGGTTGGTTTGGAGTTAAAACAAAATGTCACCCAAGCCCCATGCCCCATCCTTGGTGCTCGCCGCAGGCGTCGGGCTGCTGCAGAGCAGGTCCGGGGAGCTGCCGCTTTGGCTTTATGCTGCACTATTTATTTCCTGGGAGCGCCGCTGTGGTGGGGTCGGTCCTGCTGCTCGGAGCGCGTGTGCCGGGAAGCGCGTGGGGCCGGTGTGGGAGCGATGGGCCGCGGCCGGGCTCCGGCGGAGCGAGCGCGGCCTCGCCTGGCGCAGCCGGCAGCTGTAAACAATTCTGCCGCCGCCGCCGCTCGTCCGGGGCAGTTCTGGGAAGCCAAGGAAGTCTGCAATCAGTTATATCTCCAATTACCATAAAAATATATTAGCCATTCATTCATTTATTAATGATTCATCAGTTAACCACACATAATGAGCAAATAATTAGCAATGCTGTACGGTTGCCAAAATTGAAGAAGTGTTGGCATTTTAAAGATGAAAGGTTGCATTTATGCAAAAAGTCTGGTGGTGATAAAGTTAATACAGAAGATAATTATAAAAGTGGCTGTCCTATTTTAGCGGCTGAGGTCCCGCAAAACTTGCCTAATTGAACTGAAATTAATATTCTTCAAAAGCACGCGTGTTACTGCATATTAGCTGCTGCATTTCCTCGTCGATCTCCCCTCAGTAAGGTGCCGCGCACAATACAAGTTAATAAAATGCTAGACAGCGAGACTGCCGTCTTTGTTTGCGCGGTTCGGGGCCTAGTGGAAAACAATAAACCACATTCATGCCAGCCGAGGCCCATCCCTCTGCTAATTACCGTTTGGTGCTGAAATGACTTCTGTGAAATTGGGAGCACGGAGAAACACACAGCCGTACAAGGGAGGCTTTTCAAACCGCCGCAGCCAGCGCGAGATAGGCCTGAGGCGCACAGATGTTAAAGCGGCGAATTCCCCTGCAGATTAGACTAATGGAAACCCTGTCAGGGTAAGTCAAGCCCTGGGTCTGTGGTCAAAATCTAATTAATGCTCCTGTACTTAAAAAGAATACGAATGCCTGGAGGTGGTGGAGAGCGTGCAAGAAATTCGCTTGCTTGCACAAATGCCAGCGCAAGCGGCGAGGCCCGGGGTGCTGGTGCTCGCGAGGTAACACGTGCGAGGCTGCTGGTGCCTCCGGCCCCTCGGCGCATCCTGGCCGTGCTGGAGCCCCGGCGCGCAGCCCCGTCCCGTGCAGCTCCTTGGCATCGTCACGCGACGCTTCTTCTTGTGCAGCAGGCGATGGAGCGGCGCTGACATCGCTGTTGGGAAGCAAGCGTGCAGCTGAAGCCGCAGGAGAGGGCCAGCGTCTCCCCGTGCTAAAGCAGAGGCTCGTACTGCTCGCTTGCGCTTGAGGACACTGCTGGGGCTCTGACGGCGCTTTCACAGCTGCACCGTACATGGCCTGTGCAATAACAGAGGAAATGAATTTATAATGCAACAATCTTTTCATTTTCACAAGCACAAAAATTCCCTTAAATACTTAAAATAACATTCAGAGAGGGACAGACCTTAAATTTTGAATAAATGAAACCCTAATCCAGTGTGTTGCTGAAACAACCTTGTTATTAAAGAAATAAATTTGAAACAGCAAGTGGCTTCAGAATTTTGGATTTAATTATTTAAATCTACTTAAGATAACTCTCTAGTGCTGTTTGGGTTTCCTGTTGAGAGCATGTTTTCAGGAAAGGTATCCCACCCAGTGCCTTGGAGATATTAACTTTCTCATGCAACAGTGGCTTAAGCAGTAGAGACAAATAATACTTATTATTGTAATATGGAAAGGTATTCTATGGCCACTTGGTTATATTTATTTCTGTGAACCGTTCTCTTATGAAAACGGCATAGAGCTACTCCAGGGATGTGGAGAGACCTGTTCTCCTTGGCTAAGTGGTGACGGACCCACTGCTGCCTCCAAATGCTCTTCAGGTAAAAAGAGAGAAATGTGCTATGTCCAGGAGCGGGTCTATCAGTGCCTCCACCAGTAGGTTTGCCATCGTAGAGAGCAAATTTGGGTATCATATGTTAGCTAAATAGCAGTAATCAGCTTTTATTCATTGCTGATGGCTTCTTTTTTAGGGCCATAATATAAACTTGCTGGATCTGGAACTGTGTTTAGGATAAGAATTGGAGATAGACATTGGATGTGGAAGGGTTGAGGAGCAGCGAGTGCTTCCCAGCCCAGCTGCTGGCTGGGAGTGACGTTGGCAGCAGCCTGTCTCATCCCCGGCCTGCAGGTCAGGCTGGCACGTGGAGTGAGTGCAGTTTCATAGCCAAGTTTGTGGGGGCAGGAGAGGAAAAACCCCGAGTTTCAGCTAGTGTGGTGAAGTGGTTCTCTTAGCACACGTGCTCAGAGGCGATCACCACAGCTCTGTCGTCATCTGCATCCATCAGCACCGCCCTTTGCACCAAAGCCTCTGCTTGGCTCCCCCAGGCCTTCCAGAAATCACCTCACTGGTAAGAGTGGCTTTCTGCCCCAGCACAAAAGATATCTCTGCTTTTCCTTGTTCAAGCATATTCAGTGACTTACCATATCACTACTAGCAATATTTCCTTTTATGATTATTTTTATGTTCAAGAAAAAGTATTCCTATTAATATTTCTTGTTTTTAAGAAATCATGCTTATGTTTATATGTTATATGAGGTATGTTGGGCTTAAAGCTTATTTCTTGCTTAAGAGAAACTTTTCAGTTCACTGAAAGTGTCTTCCAGTTGAATCATTTTCTTCCCTCTGTTCTCTTTGATTGAACTAAGGCCTTTCTAATAGAGAGGGCTGAAAGGCTTAAAATTTTTGCTTTCTCCTGCAGGTCTCATCTTTGCTGCTCTGTCACTGCATTTTGGCTTGTACATGTCCCTTCTAACTGGTAAGCACATTGACACAGAGATTGTCTTCCTTAGAACAAGTTATTTTTTTCCTCTCAAAAGTAGATCAGATTTAGTTTTGTTTTTAACCAAAACAGATGCTTTTCTTGGAAGCTTGTATTTTAATGAAAGGAAGTAATGAAAAGATAACCAAAGCAAGCCATAAGAGAAACCTGGAGGTTTCTTCACTGAAAACACTTACTGTTTTTTAAGCAGTCTGACTCTATTTAACCTCGTGTCTTGCTTAGGTCAGTGTTGATGCTCAGCAGCTCCTTGGCGTTGAGTTTCCAGCCTCCCCTTGTTCTCCTGCGTCTCCTGCCCCCTGCCTTGCAGTTGACTGCTCTGTGGTGCCCAAGGGCCATCTCCTGTGGGTACCGTGCCTTGGGGCTCCTTCACAGGGGGGCACCATGTTGGCAGCAAGGCAGAGCTTGGCCCAAAACGTGGGTGATACTGGTTTGACACTGACCACTGAAGCTGGCAGAGGACAAGGTTTGCTTGCTTAGGGGATTTCCTGAACCGAGTCTTATGATTTTGCCTGAGAGTAACTTCCAAATCAGCTTTAACTTACTCCCTGTAACTGGTGTGAAGGTGGCTGTGGTTTTGAGAAGCTGAGAGGCACCCCAGGTCCTTCGGTGGTAGCGTGAGGCCTTGCCTGGCCGCCCTGCTCTCCTCCCCGCTGCCCCTTGCAGTCGTGTCCCGTCGTGGCTGCTGCTCCGGCCTGCTCGTGCACCACAGCAAGCCCCGTGCACGCCGAGCACACCTTGCAGGCTCCCGCAGGGAAACACGGTCCGTTCAGTGGGCGAAGGGAAATTATGGGAAAGGGAGAGCGGGATAGGAGATCTGTGTAGAAATTCAAGATTCAGCTGGACTTCTTGCTTGGAAATGTATCAAGCGCCAAGTTCATTTGTGTAACAGGAGCTGGAGGCCTTTGAGAGCTTTCTCTGTTAGGATTTTTTTCCTTTTTAATAACTGCTTCTTTATTACAACAGAGTTTGAGGGTAAACTTGAAAATAAATCTACCGTTACACTTGTAGCAACCAGTCTCAAAAGAAAAACAAAATCCAACAAACTCAAATTACTACTTAATTCTATACAAGCACATGTTTACATGCGTCATCTACTTAAGGCAAGCAGAACTGTGTCTGTGTAGCTGAGAGTTATTTTATTTCTTTTTGCTTAAATACGTGGTTAATTAATCACTGGGTGATGCCTCTATTGTATAGCTCTTGGAACGACTGAATTTGCAATTAAAACATTTTAAAGGCTTTCTTTTGTAGAGTCCTTTGGTAATTAAGCTGAAGTGCATGTACATTTCCGTACATAAATGTGCTGTAACAGTGGTGGCTGATGCAGTAGTTAAGGTCAGATAGAAACCAACCTTGCATTAAGAGTCTTATTTCCAGTACCTCACTCAAAACTTCCCTAAATCTAAATTAATCTTCCAGAAATGTATAAGAAATCTGGTTTATGAGGGGAAAAAGGGCCTTACATTATTACTATGCTCCAGCAGTCTTCCTGCAGCATGACTCCATTCGTGGGCTCATGGTGCATGGCCATTCGGGCTAGCAGGACTGGACTCGGGAAGGACTTTGCTGGGATGAGGAGCGCTGCTGTGGGTGGGGGCTGGGAGCCTCCTGCCTTTCTCCATTAGGGCTAATGAAAACGCTGCTTCCCGGGCAGCCTGATGTACAGGGGGCAGCATCTGAGGCAAGTCCAAGTGGCTGCAGGCAGGAGGCAGCAGCAAGGTCACCTTGGGATGTCCCACGAGTGCCAGGGCGGGATGCCCCAAGGGGCAGACATCGGAAAAGCAAAAGAGGGAGCTGTCCTAGAGTGGTGCATCTTTCACGTGTGCGTGTGCAAGTATTTTTGGGGGCAAGAGATGGAATTGCCTAGGAGGAGGCTGTGCACTTGGGGAGAGACAGCGGCTCTGCCGGCATCTCTGGGAGCTTGCCGGCAGCACGGGTGGTGAGAAATGGAGCTGCCTTTGCCAGGGCACTGCTGGGCCCTCACTGCCCGGCCTGGGGCCCAGGAGTCCGGCCAGGGACCCCAGGAGTCTCATCCTCCTTCCGCCACCAGTCGGGAGTCCCATTCCACACAACGTCCTGCTGCCTCCCTCCCTCTCTACTTCCCAGCTCCCACTCCTCTCCTCCCTGCCAAGTGCACTGACTCCAGCCTGATCTGAAAGTTAATTTTAACAAATAACATCTTGGGCCCAGCCAAGTTTGGATCTGGAGATAGGACACGCGGCGGGAAGGGAGCAGGGAGGGTGGGAAGGGCGCAGGAAGGCTCAGCCTTGTAATATGTGTGAGAGCTGATGCTCTCCGAGCAATAGAGTGCTTATTATTATTTCTCTTGGATAGGTCACCTGGGAGTGGAGGAATTTTTCATTTTAAATTAAAAAGAAATCTTTTATAATGCTCATTTCTGAAAGGGAGGGGAAAAAAAAGCCCTCATCATGGAAGCAATTAGATGGAGGACACACTGAAAGGAGTGATTAGTTGTTAATTTTTGAGCTGTTGGCCCTGACAGAGGGCTTTTTTGTCATTTTTTTTAAAGATGTCTTTCATATGCCTGTAGTCCAAGGTTACTTCTCATTCAACAGCAATTACCATGCGTCCATTACACTCTAGAGGCTGCTTGAGGTGGACACGGTGGTCCTGCCGGCGGTGCCAAGTGGAAATGCCAGCAGCTG
>JAVCKT010028849.1:35091-49287 GCA_032273925.1 Rhynchotus rufescens
CACGAGCCGCAGGATCATTATTCGGATCTGTTTCTTCTCCCTTCCAAGTCTCAGTAAATGTAAGTGTTCTGGGGAGTAACTTCCCCCTGCTCTGATATGACCTGAAAATACAGCCCTTCAGTTTACATTTCAAGCTCCAAGTCAGCCGTGTCAAGGTTTGAGCAAGCATCAAGGAGGATAACGGGTCACATGTAATTACGGGGCAAAACTACCGGTGAAATTGCTGTGCATTTCAGTTTTAATTCTTTCTGCCCATCAGATTACAAAGCTTAGTCCCACAGCTGCTTCAAAAAAATAGTATGTAACTGCAAACCTTGTACAACCACTATTGTATCAAATGGTCTAAATGGTCATCACAATTAAAAAAAAAAAAAAAGAAAAAAGAAAAAGAAACCTTATTGTACCTGAGAAAAAAAAATGGGACTGAAAACACAGAAAACTGCAGTCTTGTTAAAATATGGACGTGGTCCAGTAATGGAATGAGTAGGGAAACTTGAATGCATGACAGTCAAAAAACACTGTGCTTAATTCTTGGGGGTTTTTTATTTGCCATTCAGCTTACATCAGTACTAACATCTACTGAGAAATGCAGCCATTTACAATTTGCAGTTCAATGTGTTACTTTAATTAGTATGAAAATTAAAGGGCAACTATAGGCCAATGTGAATGATTATGGAAATACATGTGCATCACATGCAATGCTCTCATTTAATTAATCGTCTTGTAAACTATATCGAGCACTTTAAGTCAGCTGCTGAGTATAACAACTCCATTTTAAATAACCGCTTAATACTTAACAGGATGTGAAGAAAACACTATAGCACACGACTGCATCTCAAGTTTCAGTGTCTGAGATTTTTTAGAGCTGACCCAAGTCAGCTCAAAGAATGTTTAACACCCTGTGTCTGAACACAAGAAACTCTGTGATGTACAGACATTCAATTACATTTTTTTTTTTAAAGTGAGAAACATTTCATAAAGTAGTGACTTTGGAGAACTAATTGGCAGCAGCAAACTTGAGAGTGAAGGCCAAAGCTAGAGGGGAACTTTTACTACAGTAACTCCGGTCAAGGAAAATGAAAATAAAGGCATCTTTGTTTCTCAGTCAAATTAGCTGATTAAGAAATAAAACATTTTAACATGCTTTAAATGCAGCATTAATTATTTATATGAAAAAAATTAAAGCCAGGTTCTATGAATTATACTTTGTGTGTATGAATTGAACGTTACGGGAATAGTAATCCTTTTACATTCGTTCCTTACTTCATTAGGCAAAACTAACTATTAAAGGCTCTATTCATTCAAAAAATATTATGCATTCAGGTCACACCTTTTCTATGGCTTTTTTTTTTTTTAAGTACAATTTACAGCACTCATTCTTAAATATGATTCAGAAAAAGCAGCCTGGTTCTGTAGGATGGACACCAGCAAACAGATAGGATTAGGAAAGGATTAGTGCTGGTGCCTCATGCATTGCCATGGTGTGGTCCGAAGGAAGTGGTGCTCTCTGAGCAAAAAGTTAAAACAGGTAAGCAGATGTATTAGCAGCAGGAACATTCCGAGCACTGCAAATCCCTTTTCCTATAGAGTGATTGTTAAATAATTAAATAATTGTTAAGTAATTGTTTTCCTCATTGATTATTTCCAGTGACTGCGGAGTGCTTTATTCAG
The DNA here is from genome assembly GCA_032273925.1 of Rhynchotus rufescens. Lineage (NCBI taxonomy): Eukaryota > Metazoa > Chordata > Aves > Tinamiformes > Tinamidae > Rhynchotus > Rhynchotus rufescens. The sequence continues at coordinate 36,763 of JAVCKT010028849.1, forward strand.
GGGGCTGGAGAGCAGAGCTTGTTTCCTAGGCCGAGCGTGCTCAGAGGTCCATGTCTCTCCCTTCCAGGCTTGCTGGCTCTAGCGACGCCGTGTGCCACACACAGCTCTCCCAGGGGCAAGGCTGGCGTGGAGCTTAGACGTTCACCGGGGTTTGCACCAGGATCGTCCACGTCCCTTGTCGCATGTTCTTTGAAAGCAGATCCATGAGGTAAGAGGATGGTGAATTAATTAATCATTTTACTTAGGTATACAGGAAGAGAAACGGGAAGCGATTCTAACTGGTTTGTTGGCGTTTCTTTGGGTTTTTGTTTCTTCTTTTTTTTTTTTTAAAAAAAAAGTGTTTTTATTGTCTAAACAGAGAAACAGATAGAATTGGACAGTGGTGTGATTTTCTTTAGCACTCAAATTAATTAAAAAGTTTCATTGAATGTTAAAACTTTCACTTGAAGAAAATGCACAAACTTGAGCTACAAACGATAAAAGATTTGTCCAGAAGCTTGCAATCTGTCAGCTGGCTGAATTAAAATAAACTTTGGGGATTCAGAAGATGGGGAAGTGGGACGAGGTGTCAGATGCTAGGATAAGATTGATGTATTTAATAGTTTAGTTAATATGAATCAACATCTGCCTTTAGTTACATCTGTGCAACCCCCCGACTTCAGCAGAGTTGTTCTTCTCGATCCAAGGTTGGACCAAGGTTTTTAAATAGGCCCCTGTGCAGAATATATGCAGGGAAGCAGCTCTGCACAGTGCTGGTATAACTGTGCAGCTCTGCAGTGAATGGGTAATACAATATGTTATTGTTTCTGGTGTAATTTTAAAAATGCATTGAGGAGTAATATATTTTTTTATAATAGGGTGCACCCTGTCTCTTTAAGTAACTGTCAGATGTAGGATGTTGTCATGCCAAAACGCTACGGTCTGCTCCCTCTGTGCAATTGTTAATTAAATCCATCCCTTATTGTAGAGCCTGCCTCAGTCTCTACCCATTCTCCTTATCTGCGGTTGCAGATGATGCTCCGTAATTCATGGCCAACCTGCTCCCACCTTCAGCCAGGCCTCCTGTGCAGCGACCTTAACCAGTTTCACCTTTGATATTCCCAAGGAGAAAAGAGTCCCAGAGGCAACAGTTTTATCAACTTTTCCTGCTGCCCAGACGATGGTTCAGTGATAAATAAATGGAGCGTGTTTGGAGGCCTCCCACACGCCGCCGCGGGCCGGCCCGATGCCCAGCCGACAGCAGCCAGGATTGCTTTGGCTTGCCCAGGTAACACTGTGTCGTCCTCCTCGGTGGCTTAGCAGGACAGCTGAAAACCTTCTCTGCTTCCCCCTGAGCTGTGCCACCTGAGGATCTGCTCGCCCCAGCAGCGAGGCTGATGCACATGAGCTGGTGGGGGTATTTTCCCCCCCGCCAGCTGACAAGCTCTTTCTCCTGAACAGTGTCAAAGATCTTAGCACACACTTCTGCAAGTGGGTTGTTCTGGCAAATATGGACTAAGCGAACCTTTTATTATTACCACATGGCTAGAAATACTCCTAGAGTTCTCCTGGAAATGGGTACTGTACCAGCAGAAAGTAATATTGTGTTGGCCTGTGCATTGCCTCAAGGGTATTTACTATGGTAATAAGATCAGTAATTCATCTCCTAAAATCACTGAGAGTACAAATGCTTATTTAAGTAGATGGTATCTTGATTGCAACAGAGTCAGGAGAGCTCTTAAACCTGCCTGTTTCGTCTGTAGATCTTCTGTTAAAGGCAAAGGGCTGGGGGTTCTTCATAAATACAGGAACTTCTTGTTTCACAGCCACCTTACATTTCTCAGTGGTTTGCAGTGGATGCATAGCATGGTCCTTGGTGAAATGGATGTTTATAAATATGTTGGGAAATGAGGCCTGTTGCCATTTATCTATTTATTTATGCTTTCCATAGCAATGTAATGGAAGCAGTTATATATATTTTCATGTCCAAATGATTGATTAAAACAGAAGAGAGAGAAGTCTTTCATTGCTTGTGCTCTAGCACCACATGGAGCCACCTCAACCCTGTTGTGCTGCGAGGCTGGCATGGACATAAATTAAGGGACTGACTGACCTGCAGGACTTACCTGTCTTAACAAAAGGAGAGACTAGTAAAAATCAAAAGCTCAAAAGTAGAATGATTTGCTTTATCACCTAGTAGGCTAGGGTGAGAAATATCCAATATTCCTGAGACTTGCAACTTGCCATCTGCTGACTTGCAACCTCTGCGGGCCTTTGCTCTGGAAGTCCTGGAGGCAGAGGCATCTGGTCTTGTTTAACTGCTTTCTACTTGTTTTTTTACAAAGCTGATCAGGAGAAAACATGGTGAAAGCACATAAATGGGGGTTTAAGGCTCTAGTTTGTAATCTCAAACTCTGCCACAGAATGTCTTCAGAGAAGGCAAGATATTCTCCAGGAGTTTTATCCAACTCTTTTATATGAGGAAAACCAGAATTCAACCTCTGAGAACCCCAAATCAGTGCCTTTATCTCTGTGACAGGAAAGTCATAGGTGGTCCATAGTATTTCACATTGGTGATCTGGTATCTAAGGTGAATTGCAGAAAAAAAGATGTAGGAGAAGCACCTAAAACCTTGAAAGTCTCTGGTTTCCCAAGAGTCCCAACCCCTTAACAGAGGGCATGTGGCTCGGACAGAAAGCAGTAAGAACTTTCCTGCAGTATGTTGTTCTGTACTTCAGCTTTGTCAGTACCACCCCTCCTTTATGTAGTTATTAAGCTAAATATCACTGGGGCAGTGCATATTTGAGGAGGGAAGTATGTGTTCATGTTCTCTTTACGTTGCAGAAACCAGAAATTTTTTTGGCAGGTTGGTTGCCTTGTGAACCAGAATTTTCACTCTTTTTTTCCTGCAGCCACAGAGCATAACAATCATTTGAAATAAAGTTCACCAGCTTGATCATTGTTGTCAGACAGAGTATGCATGCAAACAAAACTAATACATTTTGCTCTGAATTCCTCCAGAATGTATGGAATTGTCTTTCCTAAGTTAACAGTGCTTAATACTTACATAGCTATTTCTGTGCTCAGTGACAAGCTTATTAATCAATGCAGCACCTCTGAAAGGAGGATTACTGCTATTAGATTGTGAAATTTAGAGCATATAGATGTCTTCTAAAGATGGTTGAATTGTCCAAGAAGCCTGGAATTGAACATGGCAGCCTGTGGTTCTGTTGCATGGCTAGGCCAGACAGCCCTGACAGGTAGTCCTCTTTATATGTTTATAGATCAAATTCTGCTGGTTTGAAAGCCATGCATCAGCATGGCTCTACTCAGACTTCGAAATGTGGTGATAATACAACTGGATTTTTATAATTGCTGCCTCAAGGCCTGGAGGTGGGAATAAGGCACCCTGCTGCAATTCACTTTGCCAGCACTGTTAGAAATTGCAGGAGCTGCAAGGTGTGTTTCCAGCACACGACAAACAGGGTAGTGCTAAATGACCCCTGCCCTTTTTTTATGATAATAGATGTGACACTGTTGGGTGCAACCACAAAGTCCATCTGGATGTAGCAGTGTAATTTGATATGGAGTGAAATCTATGAAGTTGATTCTGTTGACTCTTTTTCTATATCTGCTGTTGTAGGGCACTAATGGCACTGCTAATCTGCTCTCCTTGAAGCTGAGAAAGAATCAGCCAAGGGTGTTTCTGCCTGCTGTGTCCCATGAAAAATGGGATACTGTGCCCAGTACGTCTGGTTTGGGAAGGAGAGTTTTGTTTGCTGTTCCCAAGTGTCTGCCGGAGCCACCAGCGGAGCCCAGTAAAAGAGGTCCCCTCCAGAGAGTGGCATGAAAGACAAACCGTTCCAGCAGCGACTGGAGGCGTATCAATAAAGATCGCCTCCTGCATATATCAAATGATTGATAGCAAGTTTGAAAGCTTTTTCAGTTCCCTGTTAGTGCCATCCAACTGCCATTAAACACATGGATTTCTCTGACACCTTTCAGATAAAGCCCCCTCGTGCTGCATGCAATAAGAGCTTCAGGACCAAATAAACAAAAAAAAGGCACAGGGAGTTACTACTTTTAAGTAGTTTAGTCCATTGCTCTTGGAGGTGACAGCATCTCAGCCACAGCAGGAGCAGGACTGTTAAACACGGTGCTGCTTTGTGCTGTTTGCAGGCAGCCTCGGGGGCTTGTCCACGACATCGCTCAGGCTGCTCCGCGGCAGCCCAGCACGTGCCCGGAGCGGGGACAGGAGCTGCAGGATTCCCTGGAGCAAGTCAACCACTATGGGAAACTCGCAGCCCTGGCGAGGTGAGACAGTGCCGCTCCGGAGCCGGATGGACCATGTTGGGGCACGGGCTGAGCTCTTCCCTCAGAGTCTAAAGTTAAGCCTGGCACAGGCCGAGGTCCCATTCTCACTTCCCTGCCCTTCTCTTGACTGGGAAAGTTCCCAGTTCTGCCCTTGTTTTGAGGTGGGGGGAAGCTCTTCATTGCTCTTCCTCTCCCTGTGTGTACTGAAGGGCACCAGAGGCACCTCAGGGCATCAGACACCCAATTCCGTGTCCTGGTGTTAGAGGGGGACCGGTTGGTCCTATTGACAAGGACTCTCTGTTTTGAGGTTTCAGATGTCGTGGTAAGATGCCCATATCTAAAAACTACGGAGTGCATTATGTGAGGTTTTGTGACAGAATCCTAACTCTTTCCTTGCCTCATGTTCATAGAAATCCTGTGTTAGTCTTAGGAGCCTACAGACCCTAGAGAGGTGAAGGGGATTTCAGGAAACTCCTGTTGAGATGAATATTATGGTGAGACACTGTGCTCCACATCCTAGCTTGGCAGAGAAGGTCCCTCAAACTTGGAAGAAGTGGAAAACACCCTGAAAATACTGAACCTGGTTCATGTACCCACAGCCTGGCTAGAATCTGTCACAGCTGCAAAGCTTGAGATTGGATCTGGATGCAAATATGCCATAGTTTAAAGGTAAAAGCTTTGTTCTGCTTATGTCCATGTGATTTCTACCACTGGACTTACTGGACAAGGGTTTTACCCCATGTTTTAAACCATAGATTTTTATTTGACGTATAAAATGTAGAGACAGCTACTCACTGACAAGTCTAAATTTCTAGACGTCTATCTCTTCGTATTTCTTATTAAATTTAGTACTCCAGCCTACTGTAGCTTTCTAATCACAGCATTGCTCTACGTGGGCATTGCACTTCAAAGGGGTTACCTTCGTCTCACAGCAAAATCTTCCCAAGGTTGGCTCACTCGAGGGACCAGCACCAGATCTCACCGGTTCTGCACATCAGCCATATTTTCAGCTGCCTTTTAATCTTTGGCAATTTGAATTTATATGGAGAACTTACAGGTGACAGTCTGGCTCTGTTGAGACAAGCAGGATAGAAACCATGTCAGAACAGTCCCTGGAAGTCCTACAATGTGCTTAAAGCATTTCCAGAGAACCCTTGATCCAAAGTATCAAAGGGTTACAGTAAGATCAAGAAGAATTAAAACTGATGGTGTGCCAGAAATCACGTGCCACACAAGGTCATTACTCACCCTCGTTAAAGCGATCTCAGTACTGTGGCCTGATCTGAAGCTTAATTGAAAAGTTTCAAATGATGCATTATAACGAAGACAAGACAGCCACTGCCCATTCCACGACCTCTGCTAAAAAAGGCAAATCAGTAATAGGGTAGATATCTAAGCAATTGCTGGAGGATAATCCAGGCCTAATGAGTTAGCCACTTGTGTCTTTCAAAGGCAGAGGAACTTCTTGGTGCTGGAGAGAAAGCAGGAGCCGGAGCGAGCAGGTTCCCGTGTCCCAGGGAATGGGCAGTGTCTGGGCTCGCTGGGCTCCTCATCAGCGGGGGGACCTTGTCGGGGGCGAGCAGTGCTGCTTGTCCAGCAGATGAGGCCCATGGCCGTGGAGAGCCTCCTCTCCCTCACTTCTTTGCAGTCATTTTCTCTTCCCCCGGACTTTGACCTATTTGGCCATAGGGAGCCCATCAGGTCTGAGTTATGAGTTGCTGTTGTGTTGGGAACCAAGACGGTGGTAACAGAAGATAGCTAAGTGCTGATGTTATCAACTTTCCCTAAAATTCACACAAAACCAAGCCCGTTGATGCTCCATTTGGGCGTGATAACAAACTGCAAGTCACAATTGCCAAAAGAAATCAAGTATCTTCTTGGCATCTTCCTCTTTTCTTGCTCTATTATCTGTCCTAGCAGAGGGGTCAGTGCCCATATCCACACGATTATCTCCACGTCCAGCTGCTGAGCAGTGAACGTTGCTCCTGCTGGGCTGCTGCCTGGGCAGCGGCAGTGCTGCGCTTTGCGGGGCGCTTCGCACTCTGCAGTCACCACCCAACCTGCAGCTGCCAAAGGGGCTGGAGCTTTTTGAAGAAGTCGCTCGACCATTTTAACCTGTATCTGCAGGCTCTGCTTTTGTGAGGAGAGGGAGTCTCCAGATTCAAATCTGGTTTTTGAGCAGGTTGGCTTGCTGTTCCTAGTCTCCTCCTGTCTCGATAAGATCTCCCTGTGATGTACACTGACTGTGTGAAGCTCGCCCAGACAAAAACGTGGGCTTCAGAGCTGGAGGACAGCTATCAGGGACAGGCCTGGTTAAAGGCATCATACACTCAGACAAGTTAAAAGAAATTCTTAGCAGCCCAAACCATTTGCTCTGACCTTCAGATTCTCTAATTTTAATTGCATGTAAAATCACAGTAACCACGTTCTTTGCTGTGAATCCAACTAGAAGTTATAACTAACTAACTAACTAGCATGTTTATGCAGATACTCAGGAAGTGGCCTTTAGCACCATGAGAAGTGCGGCTGGATTCATTGCTTTTAGAGTTAAGCCGTGTCATGTGTGCACGTGTTTTGCTGAATTGAGGCCTTTAACGTACAGCGGCTGTACAAACTGCTGCTGGTAGGCAGAGAGTGCTTCTCACGTGTCACAGGAGTGTGATGGACTGTGCTTTCCTCTGGTCCCTGCAGCATCCAGACAACTCCCGGAGTGTCCCTGCCCACCTCCTAGTATCTCAGGCTAGGGGAAGCTAAGGTCAGGCAGAATTGGTCTGTTCTTCTAATGCTGGGAGTATGTGCACATACTGGGTGGGCCACCTCTTAATGCTCCATGGCCACTACTGTTTTGAATAAATGATGGGTAAGAAAAACTCCCAAAGAACTGAAATGTGCTACTGAGGACGAGACATGAGTGAGGGTATGAGAGGGAGAGGCCAGGGAAAAGTCACTCCACCTCTGTGCAACCAACCCACTTGCTTGATGAGATTTTAAGCAATGAGGAGGAAAAAAATGTGACATTTAAAAAAAAAGGCAGATCCTGGAATCCATGTAGCAAAAAATAGGGCAGTTGAGCTATCTGGATCTGATGAGAATATGAGAAGAGTAATTATTGTATGGTTCTATTAATGAAATTGTACTGCAGTACAAAAGGAAAAAAAAAAGTCACCAAAGAGGCCAGTGAATTACTTCAGGGGAAAAAAATAGCTTCCATCATATGAATAGAAATATCAGCTTGTTAGCTTAGCAGAGGGCTCTGGACAGTTATGGAAATTCAAAACATTTCCATATATCCCAGTCCAGGATGGAATTAGAATGTTGTAAAGCTTCCCTGGAAGCCAACATTTATCTAATATGTAAGCATATTTAGATTTCATTTTAAAATGGTTGTTAAAGGCTATCCTTTGGCTGCACTCTATCTTTCACTCTAACTTTTTTTTTTAAATTGTTGGACTCCAAGATTTTTATGCTAAAAAAAAAAAAAAGTACTTTCAGAACCTGAAATGCCTGAATGACCAGTTACAGCATGTACTAACCCTGCAAGATATCCATTGAATCTGCTCTCCTCCTTCAATTTACTTGCTGTTTGTCCAATCATGCTTTGCATTAATGTTCTACACTTAGCTAAATTGTGTGTTATATTTTAGATCTATTTTTGTTTTGTCTAAGAAATTTTCAAATTGGCATTAAGTATTCAAGATGTAATCTCTGTAGCAGGAAACTAGTTATCAGATTCATATAAAATAACTGGGCAATAGAAATAACTCTGAGCAGAGTGCGTCTTTTTTCTTAGAATTAATTTAAAGGGAATTTAATGCCGGTGGAAGGTGCTGGATTGCAACATCAGAGAACTGAAGCTACTATTTAACCACAGAACGGTTACAGGATGGGAGATGGCTTTACGAGATTCCCCGTGAGGTTTGACAAAATATTTGTCTCAGGTTTGTTGCCTTTCATCTGGCTGGAACAACTGAGGGCTCTCACGTGTCAGTAACGGCCGCCTGCAGTTCACATCCACTTGGCTGATGGGGAGAACCCGTCTATGAAGAGGGGAGAATTTGCTCTTTTTGTTACTAGCCATTTATTAGCTAACCTTTGTGTATGGCTATAGCTAGAAGGTTCAGTGTGCCACCATAGGTGACACTCCAGGATGTGAAACCTGTGCACTGAAAGCCCTGTGCCAGTGCTGTGTTGGTCCTGTGCCACGGAGGCAGGCAGGAGTTGGGAAGGAAGGAAAATGGCAAACCATCCTGTTGTAGGCTGCTGAACGTCCACCCTGTGTGTTACCTCTCTGGTTGTGCCCTGGGCTGACGGTGCTTCAGGCTCCTCAAGGATGTGCCTGCAGCCCCAGCGTGGGCGGCTTTGGGCTGCTGGTGCCGTGTGTTTAGTGTAGGAGAGATGGCAGTGGCTGGAGGGCTGGTGCTGCTACTGGAGCCCTTCCAGGTTTGGGGGCTACTTCTCATCTTTCCATCTCTTGTGTGGAGGTAACTAACTGCAAGAGGAGTGTTGTCTTATACCTGTTTAGAGGGCTAAAGATGTCATGTTGGGCCCAGAATGGTGATGTTAATTCATTATCTGAAGATTACGTGTGGGCTGTGGAGCTGGAGTCTGAGCTCTCATAGACAGGTATGAGACAGGCATACCCTATTAGACAGGTATTCATAAAAAAAAATGCACAATTTCCTGAGTAGCCTTGCCAGCAGCTGAAAACATTGAAAAGCCTTTTTCCTGATATGTGTTAAGTCTCCATTTACGCTGGCTACTGGGTTAAATGAATGTTTGCTGTTGCTGGGCTTGCCGCCTGCCTCGCGAGGAAGGGGCGCCCCGGAGGTAGTCGTTAGCTGTTCCTCTCCAAGGGAGAGACTTCTCTCACGGCGCTTCCTGCCTCCCCATGAGCTCATTAGGCAAAGAAAATCACTTTTTCCGTGTTTCATATATGCCTGGTTTCACAGGGAGTTTGGAGGCCTCCCCAAGTGGGGCTCCCAGTGGACTGCCCACATTATGTCTGCTCTTTGTGCTGGAAGAGTGGCAGAAGTGGATCCAGGACTGAATAGGTCAGTAGACTTGTTACTGCAATTCAAGGCCTACTTAAGGATGCTAGGAACCAGTTACTTTTTTTCTTTCTTTTTTTTTTTCCTTCTGAATCTCGCATTCTTTACTTCATTGTGGTATTTTGGACAGAAGTTTGCATTCCCTTATACTGGAATTTCCTGTATTAGCACAGCACAAGAGTGGATTTACTTTGTAGTCCTTTAGATTTCTAAGCTTCATGGATTTTATAGCCTTTACGCGTCACAAAACAAAGATTTGGTTTCTGCTGAGGCGTCACAGAAGGGATTAGCATCTGCCGTCTTGCTGGTCTACCAAAGACTGACCAGATATTCTGCTATCCAGCATTATCTAACTGATGTCTGAGATACTAGCAGCACTGCTTTCATAGCTCACATTGGTTTGGGCATTGCAGACTGCTCAGAGTACGCTGGGTTTTGCAGCAGGAGAGCTCAAAGTAACATTTCCCTGTTCATAGTGCCACTGCAACCTCGGGCAGTGCTGAGGGGGCTCTCGCTGCTTCTGTTGCAGCTGGGATATGGGTTTACAGCCAGGGCACAGGCATCCTGCCTCGAAACCTCCCATCCTAAGCACTGCCATGGACTTTTGGATGGGCTGGGGGGTGCAGTAGCTTAAAGGCAATGTTCTGGATTTGTTTTGTGTTCAGGGCTTTTTGCAGAGGCCAGTGGACTTTTCCTCTTTCCTTAGACTCACCTCGCCTCAGTCCTGCTGTGCTATTCCCACTTCTTCACTTAATCGAAATTGCGTTTCACATATCCAGCCCAAATTTACTGCTTCATTTTCTGAAATGGAGACAGGTTATGTAAAATGTCCAGCATAGAAATGTGTGATATATTATACTGTATTGAGTTTTGCAGAAGAATGGAAAATATCTGTTTGGTTTTGGAAATAAGTTATGGAGTAATTTACATGCGAAGTTTTTCATTATTCTAGTAATGCCTTCCTGATCTGCATGTTTTTAAAAGTAAACCATTACACTCATGCAAACTTTAAAATTACTTATGTAATAAATTTTTTCCCTGTTGTGTTAATTCAGGTTTTAGACCTCTGCAAGAAAGAAAGCAGGAGCTGCTGTTCTATGGAACAGGTTTCCCAAATTGTCCAGGCCCATCTGTTCTCCATCACTCCTTTATGCTCTTCTCCTCCTTAATTTCCTCTTCTTGACCTATTTTGCCAGTGGCTCCGAGTGATCGGTAAAGGGGATTGTTTCCTTTCAAAGTTCAATTTCCCTCCTATTCCCACATATCTTTGTATTTCTGCTTAAGAGCGATTATTCTCTAGGATTTTTTTAAATCTAAGTAGGGATACTTTCCCCCTTCAGTGCAAACTAATTAATGGTTTGCTTTAGCCTAGCCACCCATCTCCTATACCTGCTACCCTAGAAAACCACTTTCCTTTTTCCCAAAGGCAACTGCTATGCTTACTAGCAGGCCAATGTGAATTTTTACAGCCTTGTCACATAGCTCCACACGTAAGCAGTTCCCCCAGCTGAACCCTCCTCACAAAGTTGTTTCTCTCATTTACTTTTTTTTATATTATTATTAAATTTGCCTCAACAACCAAAATGCTCCAAAGCTATAGAGAGTCTGTGGTGGGAAATTTCATCAGCCCCATCCCCTTAGGGAAACAGTGCAGTAGTTTCCGTGTTGCAGCTCCAGCTTCCCTGTCCAAAAGTATGTCACAGCGCTGACTGATCTCATCTCTTAGAAACCCTAATTTTATTTGCAAAATATTTTTTTTAATTGTGTGAACTTTCCTTCCCCTGCTTCCTTGAAACATGAATTAATGTTCTGCTACCACCTGTTTGGCATCTGCATGAACCTCCTCTACCCGCAGCCCCTCTGAGCAGTGCAACAAGAGTGTGTGAAAAGCAAGGGCTACAAAAAGCAATGCAGGTGAGTTGTCAGTGAGCCCCACAGGCCACGAGCGGTCCCTGACAGTGGCACCCTGACTGCTGCTCCCCGAAGGGTGAAGCCACCACCCCACCCCTGGGTGGACGCATCTTGTAGCACTCAGTACTAACTCAGTAACTGAAAACTAATTCAGGGTAAGGCAGAGCAGTAGGAAGCAGTCAGCTCAACCACAGCACAGATACAAGCTCAGGCCCTGCACAGCACACATGGGCCATTTACTTTTAGACTCTGCTGCTCAAATATGCATAGAAATGCTGAAGCCTAGAATTTTCACTAAATCCTTCATTTTTCCCTGTCTAACCCTCATTCTTATAATCTGAAACCATGTGACCTCTTACCCGAGACCGTAGCCTTGTTGATGCCAGTATCCAGACCAGTCTTACATTCTCCCCATATAAAATTCTCCTGTTTTGTCATTTCAGTGGCATGAAGCTTTGCTCGCTGCTTGTTGCGAGGTGCCGCGGTGCACGGTGCTCGGCACACCGCTTCAGGCTACAGGTAGGTGCCTCGCAGTGCCAAGGGGAATAATAACTGGATGGGTGGAAACAGTCTGGGACTGATGTGGTTGCAAGTGCTGTTCGTGCAAGCTCTTATCAAGGAAGAAGTTGGGGAAGAGGCTCGCTCTTTAAATGCAGGTGCTCTAGTGCTTCCTCCGACAGATGTGTTCCAACAGTGTTTTGAATCCTGCTTAAAATTTGAAAGAGCTAAACCTCGAGGCTCTTCTCTTCCTTTCTTAAATTCATTTCCCTGTTTAGATGAAAAAGAAACATTTTGCAACTCACTTTAAACTTTCTTCAAAAGAACCGCTGGGAGAGGAAGCTTCATGTGAAGCATATAAACTGTAAACCAATGTTAAGCACAGCAGATAGAGCAATTTTAAATGCGCTAATGGACAGGCATTAGACTGTAGGAATTTACCTAAGAGAAAATCTCAGATGTGGAGGGGCAGGGATAAAACCCCACTGCACAAGCCAAATGATAGAAAAGTGTTACCAGAGCAGAGAGCATACATGTGAAATAAATACCAAAATGGGGAAATAACAGCAGCAAAGATAATGGCAGGTACAGGACATTTTGGTTAAGTAACTGACCCAGGAACACGTACTTGCAGCGCCTGCTGCTCGGTGTTGAGAGTGGGGAGTCCTGAGGTGGCGCACGCGCTCTCTCTCCCTCTCTCTCCTCTCTTTTTCTCTTTTTGGCATTTTCTCTCCTGCTAATGATGGTGGGCTTAGCAGAGCTAACTGTGCTAATG
>JAVCKT010028851.1:0-25767 GCA_032273925.1 Rhynchotus rufescens
CGAGAAAAATACCTTCAAAAACTCTTGGCCAGGACTACGAAATATCATCAGAAGGAATTAGCCTGAAAAATCCATATAATGTCTTACCCTGTGATCAATGCATGCCAAAGCGGGATACATGGAATTTAATTGCTGCTGCATGCAAACTCCTGCAGTGTTCATGTGATCATTAGAGAACATCGAGCACATGGGGATTATTATGTTGGTGGCGCTTAGGCAATTTCAAGTGACATGAAGAAATCAAAAAACATGCTGTTTTTCAAGCAACTTTGCTGTTCATGAGGCAAAAATCTCATGAGGCCTCATAAGAGCCTCAATAAGGCTTTGCATCATATGTATCTCCTGCTTCCAGTGGTCTTCATTGGTCTGAGATGGCATACCTTGAGCATACCAGAAAGGTTTACATGTATCTTGAAAATTTACATATATCTTGTCATCACAGTTCGGAAATACGACATAGAGGTATCTCACATCTGATGAAACCCAAAGTCTGCCTACGTTAGATCTGCTGACCCCTGGGGATGAATCTACAGGCTGTCCTTGTCACCTTGGGTGTCAGATGGCCAGCTACTTAAACACAAAGCCAATTCTGTACAGAGGAAAATAAGCTGACAGCACAAGCCAAGAGCTGTTTTTGGAAAACAGGCCCTTGTGGACTGCATCTGTCCAAAAACAATTCTCACCAAAGGCTAAACAAAAGAAATTCCCATTTTTTCTAGTGCTGATGGCAAAACAGTCTTCATTTCAAAACTTTTATGAAACAGAAGTCTGTTTCTGTGGACAACAAGCCATCCTGACTTGAAAAGTTTTGACTATAAAGTGAAATCTTTTTGCTTTGTAGCTATTATGAAAAGACAGTATTTTCTATGGAAAACACTTCTTTTTTCTCTCCCTCTTTTAACAAGACAGTTCTTTTAGTTAAGCAATAGTTTAAAATAAAAGAATGGTAAATTAAAATTTCTATGAAAAATGTCAGTAGATAAGAACTTTGTTGTTTCTAGCTTTTTACTCACTTGTAAGTATCTGGGGGAGAGAAGGTCTTTTCGCATTCTGCTCTCTTGTTTCGTCCATCCTCCCTATATTTGAACATTAGAGGATTTCAGCATTCATTAAAACTGCAATAGAGACTGGCTGAAACATGAGCAGTGCAGCATATAGAGCACAATACAGTCACATTACAGTGACCTTTCGTGATTATCTTATTCTCTGTCACAAGTTAAACGAGGTCATTACTGATGTTACTTGCATTCCTCTGCCTCGGCCCACGACTTCAAAGACGAATGGGCCCCTTTTGTCACTGAATTCTTGTCAAAATGTTCAGTCCAATCAGACCTCTAATAACTGCAGGCAAGATAACATTCACAGATGAAAAGAACACGCAGGCACATGCCTTATACATAATTAATCCTTCCAATGAACTGCATGAATTTCAAAATTACACAAAACGAAACAAATCCAACAGAGAGTCTCCTGTGGGCTTATGAGGTCATGTAGCTTCCTAGGAGGGCAGGAAAGGTCTACTCAAACACGGATATGCAGCAATGCTTCACAGAGCTTCAGTAATAGATTTGTTTTCTCCTTCTGCTGTCCTCCCTGTAGCTAACCTGAGGTCTGCCAATGTTCTCTCACGGGGCACGATGCCCCTCTAGCATTCCAGAAAACGAGCACTCAAGCTCTTCATCAAGTCTCAGGAAGTCCTAGCCTTCCTATCAATACTACTACCCTCAAGATGGCAAAATCTTCCAAAATGTCCTGCCCTGTTCTAGTTATTCATGCAATCAAAAAAAAATATTCAGATTCGTATCCCAACAACGCTGCACCCGCCAAATAACAGTGGTGGGAGTGAGGGTGAGGCTGAGAGGAGGATTCATCCTTGGAAGCATATGAAAGTCGTGGCTGACAATTTTCTTCCTAATGAAATGTTTGCCTAATTCAGCTCTGGCAGGGCAGTGCATATGTGGCAGCCACATCAGAGGCAGGGGCACTGGCATCAAGAGGAACATGGCCCGAAGTGGTTTTCTCTGCTGGCCCATGCCAACTGCGTGTCCAAACTCCACACTTCTCATCTGTTGTCCGAGCATTTATTCGTATTGTGTTTACTACCAGCTTTACAATACGTGTTCAGAATCAGTGACATGAAGCTAGCCAACATTAAAAATCAGTGCTTTCTTCCTTCCCCCTTTTAATCCCACAAGTATCTGTCCCTGTATCACCACTGAGATGCATAATATACTGATATATCAAATATAAAAACAAGTGTTTTTCATTTTTACCTTTCTCAAATTTTCTGGAATTTGTTTGGCAAGTTTTCTTCCTTCATCGGTAGACAAAAGTTTACTAAAAAAACTCGGTATTTTAAATAAATGGATAAGTCATCTTCCAAACAGTTCTGTGCAAGTCTAAAGCCAACAGGAATTCACAAGTGTGACGCAAAAGAAACCCCAAAATATGTAAGAGAAAAAAAAAAAAGAAATCAAAGGCCAAAAACAGTCTCAAATATAGCTTTAAACACATGACAGTTTTAGAAGCTGTGAATTTCTCACAGGCAAAATAGCAGGAATTGATTTTTGTGATAGATTATCATTGAAAAGGAAGATTCAAAAGGTCAGCAAGTTCTTTTCCTTGTACAACAGTTGTGTAAGTATTTCAAGACCATTTCTGATTGATTTTGATCTAATTTGTTACTAAAAAGGTACAATGAATGAAATTCTAAACCTCCTTGCATACCTCTTCCAGCGCTTCAAAACTTTCATCACTTAATTTTTCCTAATATCCTATATAAATCAAATTGCAATTTTGCAGTAATTGAATCCAATTACTTCTTGACTTACTCTTTCTAATACAATGGAAAATAGACACATTCTCTTGACACATGCAACAAAGGCAACCACCTCCTCGCTTTTCATATGCTGCTCTTGCGAGCACGGGCCAGAAGATTATACCATTTTTTCAACCACATAACAGACTTGACTCATTTTCTTTCTGAGAACCGTTACAAGTTTCATATACTTTTTGACATGTAATAATGCAGAAAAGGATGTGAATTTTGACAAGTATCCACCTCTAACCATGCCTTTCTTTTCTTTCAGGTAGGATAGTCTGCATTATGGTAGCCTACATTTGACTTCACTGAGTGTCAATTCTTAATTTTCAAAGAATTCTTCCATTTATCAGGACCTTCTGAATTCCAGCATCAAGCTGAAGAGCATCTGCAGCCCTTCCCAGGCCACTATTTGTGGATCTCACACTTCATCTTTCTAGTACATAACCCAGGACAATAATCACAATCTGGAAAAAGAGCAATCCATAAAATCTCATCCAGACACTTATTTTTTGCTATCTATTCATCGTGGCTGAGCAGTTGAGGTGTTAAGACCTATACAGTAGTTGAGCCCTGAGCATCCTTAACACACCAATAACATTGTCTTAAGTACAAAGCCCCATAATTAAAGCTATGTCTATTGAAAAAATAGCATACGAAGACAACATTAATAGCAGCAATAGCGTGTTTTTTTGTATAATAGTCTAGAGAATGAGTTAGGAGACATGAGCAAATGACCTTTTTTCACTGATTGTAGACTTGGAAGCCAAGGATGAGCCACGTAAAATAATCACCTGCCATTCCCAGAGACAAGAACAACTGAGAAGTTCTAATAAAATTTATGGACTATACTTTGAAAGAGAGATGCTGAACCCTAAAGCATTGGATAAGGGCAAAATAACAGTATTTTGTTGGAAAGCTTATTTTACAGAGAAACAGCAGTGACAGGTAGCTTTCCTCCGATAAAAGAGGACAGAGGTTCTGTATCTAATCGAAAGAATAGGGACTGGGCTTGGTAGGCAAGAACTAGTTAAAACTATATATTTTTGCCTTCAATATTTGAATGGCAGAACTGTAATCTGAAGTAACCACACATACATTTGCCCTGCAGCAATGGTATGCCAGTACAAGAGCCTGGAAAACAGCAGTTTACAGTAGTCTGCACTTAAACTGGAGGTTTTCAGTTTCACAGTGGTTAGATGCGATTCAGACAAATAAATTCAGAAAACAAACAACAAAATACATAAAATTGCAACAGCATAGAGGTTAATGCACTCCATAGTTAGGGGATTCATCATCACATTAAGTTTAAATAAACAGCCGACTGGTACTACATCTTGAGACATAAGCTTTCTGAAACTGAGTCCAACTGGCTACGACACTCACGTAGCAAAAAGATGTTTTCAAAACAACAATCCACTCGCAGTAGAAAAAAGATAGAAGGTCATCATCCTCCCAAAGGAGTCATAAACAGCAAGAGATAAGGGCAGGGAATTTGCTGAAGGCGTGCTCTCGGGCTCAGGACAACACAATGTTCTACTTCGTGTCCTCTCCCGCAGATGTAACCTTCAAGGACACAGTCATACGCCGCTGACTCATGGCAATGCTTATGAAAAATAAGCACAGGGGTTTTTTCCTCTTCATCTTGCACTTTATCAATCATCTACTTTAACTCGTACTGAAACTCCAGGTCAGTTGCTGGGAGCATACAGAAAGGCCATGTTCAGACTGAATTGGTATATATTATTTCCTACCCATTTTACTGCGTTTCCTGGGAATTACCTGCATACTTTGGTCTAACATTAGGACAGGCATAGGGAACTGCAAGCATTAGTATTTCACCAAAAGCTCTCCACTTGGTAGTATAAATAAAGTCCAACCTAGACTAGAATCTGGCATTTTAAAATGATATTTTGTAGAATTAGAGAATCCTTGAGGTGGGAATGGACTCTGGAGATCACATACTCCAGTTCTTTCTGCTCAAGCACCTAGATCACCTTGTCTAGCACTGTGGCCAGATGGCTTTTGAGCATCTCCACAACCTCCCTGGGGAACCTGCTCCAGTGCAGTCACCCTCCCAGGAAAGTTTTCCCTGGGATAAGCCAAAAGATCCTCTTGTGCCTGTTGCCTGCAGGCCTATCCCTGGACACCACTGAAAAGAGTCTAGCACCATCCTCTTTCCAGCCTCCTTTCAAGATACTTATACATCTTGCTAAGATTCTTCTTCATGGCCTTCTCTTCTCCAGGTTGAACAGCTCCAGTTCTCTCAGCTTCTCCTCACGAGAGATGTTCCAGTCTTTAAACATCACAGTTAATGTGTGTTACATCACAGTTAAATGTGTGTTACATCACAGTTAAATGTGTTTAATCACAGTTAAACCATCACAACTCATTCCAATAGCTCCACAGTACCGGGAAGCCACAGAGCTCCCATAGCCAGCCTCACCAGAGCTCAGCAGGGGGGAAGAAATCAAATGTCTGTCCTAACGAGACTGGAGTGAAACTAAACACTATGAAAACCAATATGTAGTCCAGCTATCCCCAAGATCACTGTCCCCAACCTAAGCCCCTCCTTATGCCTTTGATGTTTACTAAAGGTTTTAAAGGAGACCTGTCTCCAAGGCATGTAGTATTCTGATGAACACGTCACTTCAGCATTCCAGCAATGAAGCATCAATCCCTCCACAGACTCAACTTTTTTACGGGGTTCTATTAATAGACTATTTTGTTCCAACTCACTATCTCTCCTCAAGGGATATTTGCCTCAGAATGGAATAGTCAGGTCTGTTGACAAGATGATATTTTCTAGCTATACGAAGATGACTTGGAAAATAAGCATCTTTTAACAGTTTGAATATGGATATGGTGACTTCAGTGTCTAAGACTGAAATGATTAATTAACACACAAAACAATAACACCTCTTTAAAATCCAGTTTTCAGGGGTTTAAAAGCTGAAACCAAGCCAAGACTGATGACTAAATGATTAAGTGACATTTTAAAAGCGCATTTTGAACAACACTACCAAAAAAGTATCCTTTTCCCAGGCTGCGTACAGACCTTAGATCCTATCACCTCTAGAAAAAGAGGTTTCCCCATGCTACTGTTCCTCTTTTATAAACCTTTAAGGTTAAAAAAAGAAGGGGACCAGTCCCTAGGGTCTACCAGAGGCCCTTAAAAACTGCATGCATGAGACCACAGGAGGTCTATATTTAAAGAGAAGTGCTAGTGCATGATTTCAACACAGAAGTAGAGCAGCATCAAAAGAGTTCATGGGCTCATAAAGAAGTACACTGCTATCCACAGAGACTTACCTGCAACAGCCTTTTGTCCATTTCCCATCCACTGCTACACATTAAAATCTCAGGAGCCTCTGCAGGAAACAGTGGCTGTTAGACAACTCTCCAGCCTTTCATATTAAATTTATCTGGGGTAGAAAAAGTCAGGGCATATAAGCAATGACAAAATACAACCTAGAAGCTTAGTCTGCATAACTACACTTAAGACTAATGATTTCTACTGGAATAGCTAAGCCAGCCAGGAATCACAGCCCATCTCTTAACTTCTACAAAGCCTGAACAGGCCAGTTTGCCCATAGTTTGGATTTTGACTTTTCATCCCTCTTCCAGAAGGATGAGGGTCCCCAAAAGGTATGCAAGAGATCAACTTCCCATACAGAGGTTTCACAGAAGGCATTTTACCAAGACTACATAAGACTGACCTTGCTACATCACTCTCCACACTTGGCCCCAGGCCTTAGAAACAGCGCCCTGAGAGAAGATTAGGTTCAGGGCTATAGGTGGAATTTAGGTCAGCTCAGCATGGCCCCAGGATACAGCTATGGAGTCTGTCAGATGCTGCCATATGACAAGAGAAGGCAGAGAGCCAAAAGAGAAAAAAAACCCAAAGCACTTCCTTCCTACAAGGAAACAGAGGTGAGTTTCCTAGTTCACTGCCAAGCAACAACAGGGCAATCCAGTAATCGCATTTACAGTAATAAAACCATGGGCAATCAATAGAGCTATCCCAAACTGAGATCAGCATAACTTAGAGCAGACAAGGTCTGTTTAAGATAACAGTGATGAAAATCCATTGTGTCAAATACCAACAGAATGAGGAACGTCAGGAAAGGTAACTGGGGGAACCCCAAGATCTGAAAAACTTCCCAGTGGCGTCTTCTAGTTTTGATCCACTATAAATAAGGGAACAAGGATAACCAGACTTCTAACTTAGGTGAATTGCTTGCTGCAGTTCTACAGAACTTCCAGCTTTGTGCCCTCCCTACACTGCATTTATGACCCTTGTCTTTGCTGACATTAGTGCTTTTTCAGGGCACCCATTCAGGGAACTAACCCAGAAGAAAATTAATCATACAAAAAAGCCAGTAGTTTGCTGTCAGTTTAGCTTCCTGAACCAACTCACCAAGCACTTGACCCGAGGTAAGGGAGGAGGAGTGTGTGTGCACGTACATGTGTGTGTTTGGGGAAGGAGGACTGGGACAACACCACACATTCAGATTGAACTATCATGGAACCAGATCTCAGAGTAGGTGGGAAAAACCACAGACTACCTTAAGATTAGAAAGACTGCCTTAATCTTGGAATGTCTTTACAAGGCAAATTGAAAGCTACATAGATATGCATATTCTCATGCCATTCTGATAGTGGTTGGTACACAGGGCTTTACACATTCATCTACATACCACAACATGAATGTAAATCACTGGTTTACATATGCAATGTAAACTTAATTTGCCAAGGAGTTTTGAATTGCTTAAAGGGAGTAGGTCGAATTCATTCTGCAGTTCACATTTTCCTAAAAACAAAACAGATTCTTGTTTCTTCAAGGAAGCTCTTTTCCATAAAAGCTACCATCAAAAGTAGCATATTCCTATTTCCTTAATAACACTCTGATTTAAGTAGCCTTTTTTTAAAAGCATTCTGCTCCATCGTTTGAAATGAGTTCTAGATCACTAGCTCAAGATAAAATATCTAGGTCAGAAAGTTTATAGGGAACTCACTAACGAAAAAAATGAAATTGAGGTTTCAATGCCAAAATAAATAAAATGTTAAGAGAAAGATATTAAAAGACAAAACATCTGTGGAGGCAATAATACTGAAAACAGGAAAAGGTTAAGCATAAGTATGGACATCTTCAGCCACCAGAGCCAGGACATCTGGATGGCCATGATCTGAACAAGGGTATTTTAACTTATGAAAGATGCAAACGAAATAAATAAAGTAAACCCTCAGAAACCACGGAAATAAAGGGAAATCAATGGAAACCAATGAAATGTTATGGAGGATCATTCAGATTACCTGCAGTTAGAATCATGCTTTGGAGAGGTTCCTCTATCCATGTATCTATGGCACAGAGTGTAGATCCCTGCGTTTGAGAAATTCAGCATGGAGAATACCATTCCTACAGTTTGTTCCTGTCTACCAAAGTCAAATCCCCAGCAATCTGAAACCTAAATCAATAGACAGCTACCCGTACCGATGCAACCTGTAGAGGCAATCCATGAATAAATAACAGTACAAACTAATATTTCAGCTATGAAGCCCTTACTGGATACACAGGCATAGGCACAAGTCTATGGGCTGCTGAATTCAAGTACAACTAACTTTTGCATTTCAATTTGCTCCACTCCCGTAAAAAATATTTTTAAAAAGGCTTTTTGCATGCAACTACAGCAGTTTATGTGATATTTACAGAGTAGTATCAGATAATGCTGGTTCTGAAGTGCTCTCAGTGCTCTCTAAGCTTTATATAAAACTTATCTCACTTCCTTTTAGAGAAAGAGGAAGATGCTTCGTATCTTCTGTCATCTCCCATTCATCTGGGTTTTTAATATCCACGAACCCAGTCCAGTTGCCAGGAAGGCACAGAGAAGGTCAACAAACTCCTTTGCTGCAAGTTAGTTTGTCAAACTCCATTCTGGGCAGCATGACGTTACATGTTAATGCGAGTGTTTGCCTCTGTGTCAATAGCCCCTATTGTGCACATTTGTAACCCGCAATTTATGGCAAAGCTCGCAACATTTTTCAGGCATAATAAGCGTTTATTCACCATCCCAGGTCTATAAGCAGAGGCCTGACAAGTAATTATTGACACATTGTGTGGAAATAAAGGCGGTGGGCGAGCTGCCGTTGCGAATGGCAGCGTGGGCAGGGGGAAGGAGGGGCTGTGTCACGGCAGTGACAGCCTTGGTGCCCAACACTGTCAAAGCCAACGCCGACTCGCGCTGTTGTGCGCGCCTCGCTGTATTTGTGCTCCCTGTCACCGGGCTGTGACATGCCAAAACACGGGGAGAGATGCCTTTTCTCATGCTAATGCCGTGTCGTGACAGCTCTGTGACGCCCCAGGCTGTGTTAGTGCTCAGCAAGTCAAGGTGTGACAGGCAGCAGCCCCCTCTGTCAGGGCTGCTTGGCTGCCCTCACCAAACACCATATTCTGCCTGGACTAAAACAGACCTGATGCCTGCGAGAATAAGAGCCCCCCATTAGCATTACTGAGCAAAGAGCTGGGCATTTTGGCTATACATCTACCCTACGTGCACCTATTTGTGCACAGCCTAAGGCAACGTGATCCCTGGTAGTGTGAGCCGCTAACTCACCTCCCAGCTTATCTCAGAGCCCTCTGTCACCATCACACAGCAAGAGAAGGAACCTGAAAATCTCCTCCCGAGTCATTTTTCATCAGCTGCTTCTCTCTTCAGGGTTCAAACTTGCCTTTTTTTCCCCTTTCCTGCTGCACAGGGAACAACCTGTTAGCTCCAAACTGAGCCTTTGGTTGTTATGCAGCAGTTTTAGCGCATTTTAGGGCGACTGGTAAACTCTGCTCAGGATTAGCAGAGTCTCTGAATAGCACAAGGTGTGACCAGGAGGGATTAGGATGCATTAGCAAAACTGTGCAGGGGAAGGTTGCACGACGCCTACGTATGTTATGCTTGGCTGCAGCAAACCCGCTAAGATTTTAAAGCACTTTAGCACCAAGTTCATCTAAAAACCCAAAGTAGCCCTAAATCTGTGCTTTATGTATCAAAAACAAGCTGGGCAGGAGACTGAACAGAGTTCAGACTGCTTAGACTAAGCAATGAGCTGGCTTCATGGGATTTGGAGTTTGCAGATAGGTTGGAGAAATAGTATTTGAGCTTGGTTACTTACATGAAGTTTGTCCAAATGAACCAAAATGCAACAATCAGGAAAGCTGGTCTAGGAAGTTTGCCAGAACAGGCTTTTTCACAAGATTTATGGTGCTTCCTGCTTCTTGTTCCCAGGCATATCCAGGAAGTGAGCTGAGTAAAAATGGAAAATATATTTTTTTCAAGTTATGAATCTCTTTTTCAAAGGTCAGAAAAGTTCACAGTATATATTGTGTGAACTTGCAGGTCTTTTTTCCTTCTTATCTAAGCTATATCAGCAGCTGGCTGATACAGTATTAATCTGAAAAGTTTAGAGTATTGGTGAGAAAGACAAAGCCCAAGTTATCTACATGTCCAAATCAAGGCCATCAAATTAGAAAGCTCACATTGTTTATTGTCTCCATTGAGGATCCTCCATTTGGGATCCCATCCCCAAAAGGGCAGTCTGCTCCACATCGCTTGGTCCACAATTTCAATACCCTAAATTCAGGGTGGAGGAAGGGGAGCTTGAATGAAAATTATTTTATGATCAGAATTTTAGCATCACAGAGGTTGCAATTTTCAAAGCGGCCCGTGACATCTGGAGACCATTGCTCTCGGCAGAGGTTCGGCCACCTCATGAATTCCCAGAGCTGCTTATGATCCTCTTCCTGCTCTCCTGCCCCGCGTCAGACGCGGCTGAACTACGATCTGCGGAGCAGCTGAGCTGCGGAGGGAAGCTCCGCGGCACCGCACAGCAGGAGCGGGGATGCTCAAAGGGCTCCGCTTGAAGGTACTTGCCCAGCTGCAACCCAGACAGCCGTTCCTGCCACACGAGGAACCCAGCGTGCGGGAAGATCAGGTGCCCAAGCGCACATCAGCTCCCAAGGACAGCCTGATATGCTCGAAAAAATGCAGCCTTTGGCTCTAACCGTGAGGAAGAGCAACAGCACTGCCAAGCCCTTCCAATAAGTTCAGATTGCATTATAGCAGCAATGCAAGCTACAAAGAGGCTGGGGAGCCAAAATTCCGTTACTGTAGCCGGGGGCTCGCCTGAAAGCTTTTTGCTGTTTCAGTTCTTAGTTCTGAATAGGACTTGTTCAAGTCCAGCAGCTTTTCCCTGCTCTCACCCGACTTCCGAAGCCTCCTGTTATCCAGCGCTATGCTCTGATGTTTGCAGTTAACAACCTGCCCTGAACGAGCAGCTGCTCCAACCCTTTCTGCTCCAATACGTCTCTACGTCAAACTCTCTGCAGGACCAGTTGCTATCTGCACCTTTTATTTAGTTCCTATCTCTAGTTACCCTCTATTTTTAGGTTTATCCCATTTTGTCTTCATAGAATCCGAGCTCCAGAAGCAAATCCAAAGCAGGTACGTGCAACTTCCCTATCTCAGCTCTCAGCTGGTGTTACCATCTTCTTTACCATCTTCTAAGTCTGAATTTGTTAGATATGTTTTAATGCTAGAGAATTTAGGGGGTCCATGACCACAGGATTCAAGCTCTTGATATCCACAGATTTTCCTAGATAGGATTTGGAAAGGAAATGAGAGTAATAAAGAGAGACTAGTGTAAAACTCATGAGGAATAACAGGGCTCATCTGGGCAGGGCCAGTCACAAATAGAAGATTCTGCAAGTCCTCAGCAACTAATCAATGCACTGATATAAATCTGCTTTCAGCCGTTCGGAATTGCTCTATTAAATTGCCCTATTATTAGAAATTCATTTTACATTTTCAATAAGATTCAACTCTGCAGTTAAGCCTGCATGCCCTCTGCCCAGAGGAAGGCAGGTAAGGGAGGAGATGAGGCAGCACAGGGCACTCTTGAAGATGGCAAGGCCTGGCTCTACTGTGTGTTTTGCTTACAGATGGGAGAGGGAGATCTGGGTGGAGGAATGACTTTATTGCTATATAGTGTGTGGTCCTGGGACCCCCAGTGGCTTGAGTAATCAAGCGATCGCCCTGCTTGCATGCACACAAAATAAAAAGCTCTGATAGGAAGTGCTGGATTAGACCAGAATGTTTTCAGGCCAGGATATTAAGAAGTTTAGGCTAGCTCTTTTCCCTTGTGATTCTGTCATTCCCAAGTAAGAAATATGAACCATCAACTGGCTTCAGTCTGTTTGTAAAACTTGCAAAAAATATCTCGAGGTTAGTGGCAAATGTGAAACAAATCCAAGGAAGTTTGGAAGCAAATGCACTCAAATTAGGAAAGGGGTGGAGGGAGAATATGGTATCACTAAATATAGTTAAGCCTGAGGCCGAAACACTAAAATGCATTAACCAGAGCACTTCAGAAGGATACTTTACGAGTATGTCAAAATACAGTTTTTTTTACTTAGTTCTTTTTAGTCTAACCTAGTCCTTGAATTTTCCTAAAATTGAATTTGAAATGATTTCAGCCTGGGAATTTCAATCCTACTTTCATATTAATTTTCTTTCTGCCTAGGAATATACAAGTATATGTACCTGTTGTGCATGTACATTCAGGCCTAGGCAGGTGGTGTGTCCATGACTGCATCTAACTTGGTTAGATGAGCAGCTCAACTATCTTGTGGCTTATCCCATTTCCATCAAGTTCAGAACAAGAGAAGGCAAATCAACGACATGCTTCACTTTTCATTATTATACATTTTTCATTATACAGTCCTGCCTCTATGGAAATATATATAAATAGCCAAGTTTTCCAGCCGTAATAATTCACTTGTGAACTACTCGGAAATTAGTAGGGGCTCCCTTTTAATTTAGCATCATGCCATCTGGTGAACACCACATCACCGCTGCTCGCAGAGCAGCTTTCATGTTGAACTTCCAGTAGGTCTTCAAGGAAGACAGAGGAACGTCGTGGGAGGGCCAAACACTGATCATCACAGTGCAAAAGCTGCACATCACTCCAGGAATCCCAGAATGATTAAAACCACTTTATAGCTTTTTGTTTCTTTTATAACAACCCATCTAATTGGTAGCATGAGGAGACGGCCTGACTGGCCTGAGGTAGCACAAAGCCTGTGTACAAAGGCCCAGTATTGAAACCACTGACAGAACTGCCCGTGTCTTCAATAAGACTTAGTTTAGATTCTAATTCCTACGGATCACATAGACTGAAGGTTTGCCATAACGCCTTCCTTTACATCCTTAGGCTTTGGAGAACACCCACACACAGATTATATACGCGGTGGGCCTGGGCCAACTTCTACTCCACCCCTAGAAGGAGCATACAGTTGTCCCAGTCCCATCCTGCTCTTCACAGACAACCTCCTCTACCTGCTTTTCCACAACAACTACTTATTCATGACTATAGTATCTTAACCCAAAGCAGCTAGGCCAAGGAATGCCAGAGTGACAGCACAATTCAGACTTGCATCTCATCCAACATCCCAGTTGCAACAAGGGAAGCAGTTGGAAGATCCACACGATCCCTCTAATAGCCCCACTGCAATGATACAGAAATATGAATTCATGTTTCTCTGCTTATCTTTCCCCTCAGTGGTTGTTCAGCCTTCCTGCCTAAGACCGCTTCATATACATTTAAAATATCAATCTAATCTCCTCAAAGAGCTATTGATTTATCAGCTCCATCTCTGTGTCACTACTGAATGTCTTTAGAAATCTGCCAAATGTGTCTATCCTTTCCACTACTTCTATCAGTCCTCCAGCCTCAGTGTCAGCTCATCTATTGATCTGAAAGCAGTTCTGGTCTTCCAGTCCACTAGCTCTCTCTCCTCTCCTCATATTATAGAAATGCTCGTAATTGGCACAGAAACTTTAAGGGCAATATTAGCACTCCCTCCCTAGCAGCATTCATCTTATCAGCCTAGACCCATCTAAATAAACTTTATGCAATTAAATGGATGGCGGAAGGTAAATGGAGAGCCGACACAATTAATGAAAAAACGTCTGGGGAAATAATGAAGGAGAAAAGGTGCTTTCCTCCTTGTATATATTGTTACTATTAATTTGTAATAAAGTTTATTATAAGTGTTTTGAAGGGAAGTCTAAATTTGCTTCACTTTCTAGTAAAAGTCTAGAATTCAGTAGAGAAGTCCAGCAGTTCCTTCAGTTTCTGCACAGTTCCTCACAGCCTCTCTCCCTTAGCCTGACCCAAGTCAAGTGTCTAGGAATCTCAAGACATACTCATCTTTTTGCCCGTACACCAGATGGGTGGATCAGCTTTGTAGATAAACTCTGAAAAGCTGCCTCTGCCACAGTTTGTACAAAAACCTGGAAAAAAAAAGTAGTAGTAAAGGACAACTCGAGGAACGAAGAGCTCTGCCACTGCCTGGCTGCTCTTTGTAAATGCAATTAATCTATAATTACTGATTATTCCCTGCTTGCCAAAGTGTTTCTGTCACTTATTGGTTATCTAACCAACTTCTGCAAGACCACAGGGCTGAAATGGGAGTTGTCATTTGCTTACTTGATTCCCTGTGCGCTGCTCCGAAGACCATGACATCTGGAAAGTGACACAGCAGCCCCATGCAGCAAGTCCTGGCAGCTCCCACTGGGCAGACATCTGCCACACATTGTTGGGCTGGTAACCACCAAGTGATCCAAGCAAGCAGCTGATGGGCAAACAACCTCAGCTTAACCTCTCGTGCTACATTCCATTTTAACACGCAATACCCAGATTTACTGGGAATCCCAAGTCTTTTGAAACTTGAACGCAGTCCATCAAGTTTTCCAGTAATAGGGTTTCCTACAAGGAAGTTCCACAAGGGGGAAAATTACAGAGCAAAACCTATTCTTTGCATGTTGTTCATACAGAGTAGGACTGCAGGGTAGACCATGTTCTCCCATGTCCTTGATATCTTTGGAAAGATTCAGCTTGGAAAGGAGAATGTCAGAGGGGACGGAAGACAAGTCTGTGCCCAGTTACCTCAGTGACAGTGACCAGTTACTCCTTGCCCTCCTGTAAGGAGCTTGACATTAGAAGCCAGTCACAGAATCACAGAACAGTTAAGGTTGGAAGGGAGCTCTAGAGATCATCTAGTCCAATCCTGATCGTCTAGCACAGCCCCAGATCATCTAGTCCAGTCTCAACTAGAGTCAGATTCAGCTCATTTCTGTAGGGTTGTCAGTAACCTGCTCTACCATCAGCACCTGTCTCTGGTATAAGGATATCTGTCTCTGGTAAAAGGATACCAGAGACACACAGCTAGCAAGAGAGGTGGCCATCCTGGGAGAAACCAAGGCCATTTTCCTTAGGATAATTTGTGTTTCCTCGGTGTGGGTTCTAGCATTAGGCAAAAACATAACCCAAGTGAATTACACTGTTATTGTAAGGTAATGCTCCAAACCTGATTGGACGCGACTACGATCGATCGAGATAAGCAGAAGCAGCAGCCAGATGTGTTGAATAAATGAATTCTTGCAAGCTACTTGCTCAGCTGCTCCATCAATGACAAAACTCCCATCGATTTCAGTGGGAAGTAGGATCAGCCCTGATTTCTGACACTGCAGATTTCAGGAGCCTGTTACATAACAAGTGGCACAGAAGTAAACAGCAACAAAAATTAATCCTCTTTCTTTACCCCCCAACTTCTTGGACCCCTGCACCTACAATTAATCATCTTTGTTATTAGTCCTTCCCCAAAATTGTAAAACAACAGTGCAGAATGGCAGCGCCAGCATTCTTGCTAAGACCTTACAGCCCTCATTAATAAACTTAATAGAGGCAGAGGAGTATCTCAGGAGTGTAGTAGGTTATAGGCTAAGGCTTTCCTTTGGGTGTAATTTTATGTTCTCGCTTCACACAAAAGTTATGTATTTATTCCAAGGTCTCTCTCTCTCTCTTTTTTTTTTTCTCCTCTAAGTACTCATTTATGCTCCTTTAGTGATATCTGCAAATTGATAAATCCAAGGCTGCCAACTTTATCAGCTGAAAAAGAGAAATTAAACCCAGGATTAATCAATCTGCACAGTGTGAAGATTAACTCCCTCACCCTACAAGTTCAAGCCTCCTTTGGTGCCAGAGTCATTTGAGCCATGTCCTGCAATTGCTGCATCCACAGAAGGAAGCAGGAGACCGATGCAGACGGCAGCCACAGGGTCAAGCCAGCAAACCACCACTTACCTTTGTGCACATAACTACATACAGGGATAAATTATATCACTATTAACTGCATACACACCTAGACCCATTGCTTAAAGTTTCTATAACATTCCACCAATGCCAAAGAAAACAAGTTCGGAGCATCTGTCTAGCCAATAAATACCTGCGTGTCTTGCTCAAGGCAGAACACATTTGGATGAGAAAAATTTGGTTAAAGAAGAGAGTTTTACTACTACCACCTGCTCAGCCCACCAACAGCTGACCAAGAAATAAGTAAGGCCAGACAAGCAAGTCTGAGTAAAGGTATTTTTCAGCTGTATAACAGTGCAAGCACAGAGTTAATAGTACAAGCACAGAGTTAATACAGAGTCCCCAAGCAACAGAATTGCAAAGATGCACAAAAACAGCAGAGCACCAAAGGATCATGGAGTGTCCTCAAGGGGGAAAAAAAGTCTTTTACTGAGGAACTCGGCACGGTCAGTGTTAACCTTTACTGACAGTCATTTAATATTATTGCACCAAATGCTGCACTTGATGAAAAAGAAGCCTAAGGCGCAGTTCCAACTAACTCTGCATCAGCCAAATTTTTCCTACCTAAATCTATAGTAGAATCCTCATCAAATTCATTGGAAATTGAGTTTGGCTAAGAGTGAGCATTCTTGAAAATCTGACACTTCAACATTCATTGAAGGCCATGCAGATATCCCTAATGTTAAATGCTAAATTCTGGTACTTGCTATTAATGTTATACAACATTGTGCTCATTCTTTTCTTTCTTCTTCTTCTTTAAGTTATCAGATCTTGCTAGGGAGAAAAAAAAACAAAACAGTGAAGTAAATGGAGTGCAAAAAGAGAGGCCAGTAACATACTTTATACTGTCCCTGGGGCACAAGGAGATGTGTCCAGCAGCATTTGGATTAAAAATAACCCCAAATGATCAAAATGCACTTACTTTAATTCACAGCTTTAATGCATTTATTTCCATAGCTTTAGTTCATTACCTAGTTAATAAAGTGAGTTAGACAATGGTGGTGCAGCCGTCAGCACTCGTGCTTTCTATTTTCCTAGTAGTGCCCGAAATCTGTTTGCCAGGAAAGCGCTGCTGCTGCATGGAGAGACTCAGCACAGGTTGGCACGGGCCGTAGGGCTCTGGGTCAACCTCTGTCTCTTTTCTTCTCACTAGGAAGGCATCAGCTCTAAATGCAATCTCACCGATTTCAGACAGACAATATAGAGAGAAAAAGGAAGGGAAAAACTTGCATATATCTCCACTTATCAAGATTCTTCAGAATACAAGACCAAGATAAAACAAGACAATAAAAAAAGGTTTTTTTCTCCTGCATCATTTGCCCTACAGCCTTAGAGGATTCCACGTTGTATCTACCTCCTGTGTTCCAGTTCATGGAGCCTCTTTTCCTCTGCTTCTTCCTCTACACCCTCTCACCTCCCCACACTTTCTGCCCTGTGAACCAAAGCACTGACCCATTCCTTGTGATTAAATTAGCGTAAGTAATAAGATATCATAGAGCTGATTGATTTCCCCAGCAATAGTTATTAATCAGCTCAATTCAGAGGAAAGCAGAGCCATTATTCTAAACATTGATTCCTGCACAGGACTGCAGGAGAGGAGCACACTAGGACATATGTAGTGTGCATGCAAACAGCTCAATCCAAACACAGGAAAAAGGATGGTTCCAAGTTTCTACACAGTTTTCCCATAGAAAACAAGAGACATGTTGAGTGATTAAAAATAAAATCTTACATATTATGAGAAAGATGTGTTGTTTAGAGCAGAGGTATTATAAAGTTGCTACAACTCTAAATTTGGTTCAGAGCAACAGAAAGAGACTGAAAAGCTACTCAGCAGCTTTTAAGCAGATGAGGCTCTCAAGGTTGGGGAGCTTTTCCCATTTTCTTATGACTAACTCACCCAGCAACAGACAGAGCTGGCACTGAGTCTCTTCAGACCAAAACTCAACCACCCAGAACTCAAGTTTTTTTGGTCAAAAGCTTCACCAAGATTCAACCACCCAAAACTCAATGGCACCTGCTGCTGAGAACCCCTGACTGAACTCATAAGCTTGCCCTCTCCTCTTTCAGACCCACTTCCCAAGCACCGTCGTGTCCAGAAACTCTCTTTAGTTCTGTCCGTTCCACTGCCCAGAGGCCTCTTTTTCAGCTGCCCCACATCATCCCAGCATGGATGATTGTGGATGACTGTTTCACTGTCAAGAAGTACCCTTGACCCTCCAAGCAAGTCCTGAAGGCCAAAGATGAAACACCTGTCTTCTAGACCATATTCATCACCAGAAGATGACCACTTTTGATTTTTCTCATATAATGGGCAGCCTTGCTGAACTAAAGTCAGATTTCTTTTCGCTGTCAACATCACTGTTCAACCTACGCAGCATTAGTGCGACCATGTTCACCTTGGGGTCCTCAACCCTGACCCAAACACACGTGGGAAGACCATATCTGTGCACTGCTGCATTTCTGCTTCCTAGATGCGGCCTTCAGTACCTCAACATTCCTGCCTCCTGGGTTCAACTGCCCTCCCCCTTATGGACAGGAGGGCAACAGCCTCCCTGTCTCAGGGCTGTGCTTCCCTTCTGGCACGCGGTTTCTATCCCCTAGTTCTCCTCAAAGGACTAAGTTTCCACAAGCTTGGCTGTAATTGCCATTGCCTTCCTAGGGTCAGCAAGACTCAGCGTGCAAAATTATACTTGGAAAGGTCTTCAGGCCCTGGTCACCTTTCCTCCTCATAGAAGTGAGGGAAGATGCTACTGTTTTAATATTCTTTTTTGTGCTTCTTGCTTCTGCTCCAAGACCACCTCCTACTTCAGATCCTTGTCAAGATTTGGAAATTTGGAAATTCCACATGGAGGAAAAAGGCATGTACATTCAGTAACAAAGAGTACAGGGAACCTCAGGAAAGCAGACTGATATGGATGACAGAAGAAAAACAGGATGGAAGTCCAAGGAAGTTTGTGGAGCTAATGAATGAAGCAGTCATACATTCAAGCTATTAGTAACACTAAATAGCAACAAAGAGCCCCACAGTAGTTCAATTATAGTGCCATCAGCTTGACTTCTGGCCCAAGTAGCTCTCTCCTCTCCCAGAATTCAAAATGAGATGTATTACACTTTAAAGAATCTGTGAGAGTGTATGTGTGCCTATGGGACTTTTTCAAGTCACTTATTTGTCTGAATGCCATTGATTTTTCTCCTAATTGTTATTCACTATGCTAATTTCCCCCACAAATCTCACATGCTATTGATCAAAAAGTAATAAACTCTCCAGCAAACAAAACAAGCATTATTGCAATGTTGGGAAAACATCATTTAATATCAATACCATATTTGCAATTATCTTTAACCCAAATTTCACCCGCAATGCAATGCATAATCAAAATCAGAGTGCTACAGGCAAAAGAGTAATATTAAAAAACTCCCACTAGACTCTTTTCTAGTAGATTATAAGAAGAAAGGCTGAAACAGGACAATCTCAAACACTTTAAGATATATAGTTAACACTATAAATAAATGCTGCCGAAAAAAGCATAGCCTCCCTTCTCTGTCTCCCTCCTTCTGTTATTTGGAGACAGTCACCATGAAGATAAAACACAAGGGCAGTATCAGCATTTATGCCAAAATATCAATCTAAAGAGGACCAGGCCTCACTTAAGTTGTGGTTTCTGCATTTTATTTTATTTTTTGATAAGGACACACTGGATCCAATCCAATTTCCACTATATGTCTGCTGATTTTCCTCATCTTGAGCGGCAATGGTAATAACTCAGTGGCAGCAATTTACGATCACTGCAGACCTGAGTCTTGTCCAAACGTTATGAAATTCCCCAAACCATCAGCTGTCTTTTCAACCCATAATTTGCTGCATTTTGCCTCTAATTTCTTATTTTCATCCTGTTAGCTTGAAAATTATTGCTACTTTTCTTTGGCGGTGCTCTTAAGTTCTCAAATATTTTTATTACCAAAAAATCCACATCACATGTTCTCGAATATAGAGTCCTGCTCTGCTTTTCCACTGGCCCAGTTTGATTCTTCCCTAACACACTATCAATGCAAATCCTAATCGAGTTACTGCAAAGTCAATGAACTTAACCAGGTGTAAAATTAGTACAAAGGAGACAACTAGGTCCTGCAGGAGAGCAGGGCATTATCCCACATTTAGGTGGTCTGGTTTTTATTAAGTTTTTTAATTAATTTAAGAGTCTGGTTTTTATTAATCCAAATAGAAAACATTCAGCTCTGTTTTTGCTTTCTCTATCCCCAAAGCATTTCTTGGTAGAAAAACCAACTAAGTTGGTTAAACATGAACCAAGTTCATGCTTCACTCACTGTGCATATTTGTGATGAACTCAGATAGGAACCTCACCCTATACTGGATGGTAAACAGGGAACAGGGTCTGACTGCAGACAGAAGAGCACCACTTGAAGTAAATATATAATAAATCTTAAAGGTTGGAGGGTAAGGCAGCTGAATAAGAGTGAGCCACATAATTCCACCAAGATATGCATTTGTGAGGAAATCCCAATCTGACTCAAACCCCAGAAGATACCTTTATTTGACACCACAGCTCATCTTTATTTTAGACAGTATTAGTGTCTGAATCTCCAAAGTTCAGAGTGTTTGGATCAAATGTTCCAGCTCAGTCCTGCTCTAAGGGAATCTAACGTTCCTACTTATTTTCCCATCGTTTTCCCTTCCTGCCCTCTTCAGACAGTTTAAAATCCACCTTTTAGTAGTCCAAGCACATTCAGATTCAAAGATATTATTTCCCAGTTGCATATTTCCAAGAGCTACATGTCACGGAACGTGATGAACACCAAAATCCGTAGCGTGGGTGGATTTGTGACAGAGGAGCTTTGGAGTGCGCCCTGCCATTCAACTCTGCACCTGGCAAAGAGCAAAAACCATCCCAGGCAGCCAACTAAAACAAAGCCAAAAAGCAGGAAGGGAATCAGCAACCTCAGGGCAACTCTTGCCACAGCCCTCCTCGAGTTTCCCGCATCCCACATTCCCTCCAGCTGGAAGTGCAGCCAGGTTTCTGTCACTTGCAAAGCCACCAGCAACTGCATGACCATCTCCTGAACAAGGAGCATTGAGGCCAGGGCTGGTTCCCTCCCCGGTGTCAAACAGCATCGCTCCAGTCATGGAGCTATGGACACAACACATCAGCTAAGGAGCCAGGCTATGGATTTTGCACCTAAACAGGCACAGAAGGAATTAATTGTTGGATTTTACTTCTTTGGCCCTGCAACTACTACTAATTTCTGCCTTTATACCTCTTTGCATCCAGCACACCCTTAGTGGCAAGTAAATAATTTCTCTGGTGGTACCAAGCTAAAGTGTCAATCCAAACATAGGAAATTACCTAACTCTGAAAAATATTTCTAATTAATTCCCTAATATTTGAAATTCACCTTCTGCTTTCTCCACACACCCATTTCAGCAGACTTTTGAAATCAAGACCAGCTTTAGAATAGTCTGTGAATAAGGAGATTAATAACATTCAGTAAATTGATGGCACCTCCTTCCCTGGATGCCAATGTCCACTCCTCACTCCAAAGAAAGAGATGTAGGGGAAATAAGCAGCCTAAGAGTGGACAGGGCAAGGGTTTTAGATGCAGGCAAAAAAAAATCATATGAAATTGGTAAAAAGACTTGGTTTAGTGAAGATCAGTAAGAGTGAGCAACAGAGAGCAAAATGTACATGTTTCTTCTTCCCCCTCCCTTTTTTTTTTCTCTCTTTTTTTAACTCATAACACAGAAACAAAGGAATATCAGGTAAAGATGAATGAAAACAAATTAATAGCTTACAAAAACAATCTACTTTCTAGGCAATCTACAATCAGGTTATTGAACTCATTGTATCATATAAAGTATCATCTGTTTAAGTATTTAATAAAGATCCAAATGGATTAGTCATTGGCATTGCTGATCAGAAAGCTACAATAAAAAGCAAAAAATATGGTTGGGTATATGCCAAGTATTAACTGCTTGAGATAAAAATACCTCACATGCAAAATGAAATCCCATGGTTATAGGGTATCATGTAGGGCCTCTTCCGAAGTACCTCGACTGCTACTGATGGAGGCAGGATACTGGGCTAGAAGATTGATGGATCTGATTTGTTAAAGGCAATCCCTAATTTCTTATTTACTGCTTCAGAAAAGGGCAATTGGTGAAATAGCCACTCAAGGAATCATTGTCCCTAACACCAAGCAAATTTTAAGCAAAGACACCAGTGACTGAATAAGCATTAGAGACACACCTGTGAATCAAACACTCCTTTTTGATAGAAATAAAGTAGCCACATCATGAATGAAGATGAGGAATGTGTGTGCTGCTACTGTTCAAGCTGGATCCATCACACAAACACGAGCTTTCTGGCTCCTGTACCTTCTGCATACACTACAGCTCTATTAGAATTTATAGCTGTTTAACCAGAGACCATATTAAACCTGCAGAGACACATGTGTGCATGCACATACGCGTCCCGTGTCCCCCAAAGCAGAATATCCCCATCTCTGGTTCTCATTTTCACTTGCAGGGAAGCTGCGCAAAGTTGCCAAAAGCAAGAAGAGCTGAAGATCATCTGCAAACATTTTTCTCATCCTACAGAAAACAGATTTTTTGAAAGTAATAATAATAAAATCAGATCTCAGTTGTAGAACTAAAGAACATTCTGCATGTTTTCCCCTCAAAAGCGGGCAGAGTCACAGACACAGCAAACAGGGCATAATTTGGTGGTCAGAGCATTCCCCAGTAGTGGGAAAGGCCCAGGGTCCATCTTGGTTCTGTATCCCACCTACTACACCAGTTTCTCATTTCAAGTAAGAAATTCCACCTTGAACCAACACATCCTTCCTAAAGAAATCACCACCAAAGCTGCTGAGTCCTCAAGTCTCAACTTAGTTCTATTTTTTCATTTCAAAAATAAAAAACTTTCCTTTAAATAAACTGCAACTAACTTGAACATGAACAAAGCTCTGAAACATGGCAAAAGAGGAGGTAGTAAAGAAATACTCAGAAATAGTCCCACATAGTCATATTCTGCCTTTCTTTCTGCACTGAATCCAGATATATCAGAACATCCCAGCTATTCAGCACAACTTTTACTCAGCTCAATGACTTATCTTCACTAGTGCTCTTCTCTCAATTACAACAGGCCATAGAACATAATCAGCAACAAAACTAAATTAATCCACCGAGTGAAAATATCCCCAAGTCTGCCAAATGACCTGCACAGAAACAATCCCAAATAAATCCTCCATTTATTCAGTTATGTGACATGTCCTTGCCATTTTTCTGGTCAGAGATGCCTTCAAACGGCACCGTGAGGTATCTGAAACACGCTGGTCATCTCGGACCAACGTTGCTAGATCCCAGTGCAGCTCATGAATCATCTTTAAGCAAACACAGATTGTCATGATGAGAAGTTATTCAATGAATGGTTCAAATAAACGTGGCCTGGATGAAATGCGTTTGTGGTAACATCTCCGTTAAATATTTATATTGTGCGCTCAGCCAACGACGTCCATCCTGAAAGCTTGCTCGGTAATACTGCTGTCCTCTAGCTGTGAATGGAAACATAAATCTTGCTGTAGACAGCACTCCCCAGTTTTTATCACTAGTCACAAGCCAAGTCTGGCTAGCCCAGAATTTGCCAGCTGAACAGCTCGTGCTGATGCGATCACAACTTCTCCAGCCACTGCCAGCTTCACCGTCACTGAGTGACTAATGAGATCTCTGTTTTCTCTAAGGAAATCCCAGTTGTAGCAGCTTCCCATTATTTACGCGACTTTTTTTAGCCCAGGCAAAATCTGGTTAAAATAAATAAATGAAAAAGAAAAATAAATTATAGAGACATTAGTAACGACTGCTCTATCCAGAAGCCTCTGTTAGGTTAAGGAGTTCATTAAGAACATGGGAGATGCATCTTTTCAACCTGAAGGAACCTCAATCAATTCAATCCGATCACAGGATGGAGAAGTTCCTTGGTTTTCTTGAGGATCTTTGCACCTCTTTACATTAAGATATATTCTATACACCAAGCACTGCAACCTACATACCCCAGTTCATAGCTGAACAATCTACATCTATGACAGAGAATCAGTTTTGCAATCTCTATAAATAAAAAACAAGAGAGTCAAGAGATACATACACATGTCTATGTGACAGCATATCGCTCTAAGCAACGGTTAAAACATTCTCCGCAGTAGTTGCACCTCCTTGAAGCTGAAGAAGAAATCAAACATGGATCCTATGCATCTATCAGACAGAAAGCTCCTACCACAAATCCCTCTCTTCCTAGAAATAGGTAAATATTTCAAGTCTTATCAAAAACAATGCTGGTTAGAACCAGAAAAAAAATGAAGTACTCTTTTTGACTAACTCTCAACCTCTCGGTATGTATTTTTTTTGTTCTATCCATGACACATGGGCTACATGATGGCAAAGCTAGGCTCTCCCCTTCTCCACAAAGAGTTTCCAGGACGTCTTCATGAACATTTCCAGGGAGAAATCATTCACATCCGAATACTTCCCTCTACTGTCCTCATGAGAGAACATTTTTAAAAATCCATAAGAGAGGTTATATCTACTTATTTTTACTCTTCAATATTAAACCAGAGCATGCTGGGCGAAACTGAAATCTGCAGCCTAAAGCCCAGATCTGTATGTCGTACCCCTTAAATCTCCCAAATTCTCTTGTTGTCCTCACCTAGAATCAGTAACTTGTCCCCAGTGATCCTGGCATATAGTTTGTTTTGGTTTTTCTTGTTGTTGTTGCTGTTTTTCTTCTTCTTACTGGACCAGCTTATTCTGTTTTTCCCTCCCAATCCAGTCATGCTTGGTCAAAAGTTGTCTTTAACACAGCTTAATAACAAGAAACATTCCACAGAGGCTGCATAACCTTGTTTTATCCTTAACATACCAAGAAATAAAATGTAGGGGTTTTGGATTCTAAGATCCAGACCATCTGTTAAACCTATCAGAGGTCTGAATTCCAATTTGCTGTTGATTTAAAAATAGTCTCAGCATTACCCTGTCATTTTCTGTAAATTATATATTATTTAGTTTGCCATTTTTAAATATTATAGCATCGTCTTCCCTCTTCTCCTACGGTTTAATTTAGATTCCTTATCATCTGGGCTGGTACCGTTCTTCCCTCCCAGTAACTGATCCTCCCCCTGTGCCATGGAGCCCACCAGCCACCTCAGAGCCTGCAAAGAGGGCTCAGAAGTTTCAGCTCATGTTAGAAACTTGGTTGCTGCGAGATGTCACCTCTGGGCAAGAAACAAACCCAATAGATTACTGGGGATTTCATCAGCTTATCTAACCAACGTATCATAAAATCCTTAAGGTTGGAAGGGACCCCAAGAGGTCATCTAGTCCAGCCTTAATAACGTATCTTGCAGTAACCTGTGTTGAGATCAATAATGCATCATTGCTGCATGTATACTATAAAACTGATAAGCTTTCCAAATTTTCCTAGAGATCCTTTGTTTCTTTCCACACCTGCTATCCAAGGTGGATCCAATTCTCTTATTTTATCCTTCACAATAGACTCAACACACGGCTCCCCGGACTCTGCTGTGGTATCGCATCCTTGGTCACAGAATTACAGAATGGTTGAGGTTGGAAGGGACCTCTAGAGATCACCTAGTCCAAACCCCCTGCTCCAGCAGGGACACCCAGAGCACGGGGCACAGGGCGGCATCCAGGTGGGTTTGGAGACCTCCAGAGA
>JAVCKT010028852.1:0-10576 GCA_032273925.1 Rhynchotus rufescens
GGTGTAACATACAGCAGAGCTGTCTGCCCTGGCACCGCTATCCCCGCTCAGCCTCATCCCTGGCCTAGGGTGCCCTGTCCCCCCGGTCCAGGGGAGCCCTGGACGCTCCTGCAACACACAGTCAGTACGAGACGGGGGCAAACCTGCTGCCTCTGGAGTCTGGGACCTCCAGAGAGGTTTATCTCCATGCAGGTACGTGGACGCTGGCAGACAGCGTGCCAGGACATTGCTCTCACATGGGAATCATCATAATACTGATGGCAAGTTAACTTTAGATTTGTTGCTCCATCCTCTCGCCTCTTTCCTCACTCCTGATGAGAATGGTGCGGTGCGCTGGCAGCTCCGGCTAGGAGCATCCCGGACACAGCAGTGCCCAGTGCCAGGAGCATCCCGGGCGCTCTGTACAGTAGGTGTCGGGAGCATCCCGGGTGTCCAGTGCACGGGATGGCTGCTGGGCTCAGCGGGTGCCACGTGAGAACTGCTTGGCTCA
Source organism: Rhynchotus rufescens (assembly GCA_032273925.1). Taxonomy (NCBI): domain Eukaryota; kingdom Metazoa; phylum Chordata; class Aves; order Tinamiformes; family Tinamidae; genus Rhynchotus; species Rhynchotus rufescens. Next base: position 491 of record JAVCKT010028852.1, read on the forward strand.
GGCCTTGGTGCCCATCCCAGGTGAGGACTTTCTGCCACCCCACTGGAGTTTGTAGCTCCATTACAGTGAACTCCAGTACCGTGAAGCCTGTAACTGCATTAAATTAACATTATTGATTTTTTTTCTTTCCCCCACCTCTTGCAAACCTCTAAATGCACAGTTATAATTGGGCTGTTCATTATGCCTGTGCTGGTGAGCGCGCTGCATCACTGTGTCCCCTCGAGCAGCTTGTTGCCTATTACCCTTCAGGCCTGGAAAACAGATAGGGCTCCCTTCCACTCCCTGCCTTCAGTTTCATTCCTTTTTTTTTCCATTATTGTTATTATTTTTTGCCACAGTTCTATTACCTGTTCACAACTCTGAAGCCTTGGATGTAGCAGTTGGAAGTAATGATGTCTTTCCAAGCCAGGCTAATGCCTCGCACCTTGCTCCTGAGTAGGGAACCCAAGTTGCTCCCAACTGGAGCAGCTCCCAGTGTGTCTCTTTCCAGAGACTGAAACAGGGTCAGACAGATACCAGTGCCAGGCGCTTACGCTGGGCTTGGGATCGGAGGGAACTTGTTGTGCCTGCGCTGGCCAGGAGAAGCTGTTGAGATTTTATCAAGGGCAGGCTGTAAAAGGCTGATGCCGTCAGCACATCCCATCACCAAGGATAGGGTTGTGTCCTGCAGTCCTGCTCAGCTTCAAAGTTAGCCTCCCACTGCGGAGGAGAACAGACTGTGCTGCTTTGAGCTGATATTTCCAGCAGTTTGCAAGCACAGGCATCTACAACCGATTGTCACCTTTTATTCTTGCAGTAAAATAAAAGAAAGTCTGGTGCAAACGATTGCAGACAGTGTAAGGATCCAGGACAGAAAAGATTTCTTTTAGAAAGATACATGGAGGTGTTTGTAACAGACCTCTTCCAAGTAGAGCAGGTTTCCAGCTTCCTTTTGCACTGGATGTAGACAGGGCTTAACCTCCTTAATGGACTGGTTCATCCTCCCTGAGCTGTGGGTCGTCACAGCCGCCTCCGTCTCCTGCTCTCCCCGCTCCCGATGCGCCCCTGGCTGCTCTCTTCCCTTCCAGGCCATGTAGGCAGCAGGTTGCAGGGCTGTGGGGTTGCTCTCCTGCTCCTTGGCCATTGCTCTCAATGGCTCCACAAACCCCTGCATGACCCAGGGGATGGTTTCTCCTGTGGGGATGAGGAGAAGTGCCTGGGGTAGAGGCTGCTGCTGAACCGGAGCTGCAGAGTAGTGCACGGCCACGACTTGGGCTGCTTCTGCAGCAGGTGCTCGAGGATGTGATCTACAAAGAAATAAGTAGAGTGTTTTGCCACTCCACTGACTGGTAAAGCTACCCACGTCCTGGCCTGATGGGGAGGCTGGGCAGAAGCCCCTCTGCTTTGGCTGCAGATCGTGCTTTGACAGCAGTCTTTGCAGCTGTGCAAGGTGCTACCTTAGTTTTAGGAGAGCCCGGGCCCTGCAGATGGGCTGTGCTGCAGGGAGAGGACGTGGCCTCCCCGCGCTGGCCAGGGCTTGTGCCTGCTGTGGGACATGGAGGGAGCACGAGGTGCAGCTCCCTGCAGAGAGGAGGAGGAGGATGTGCTGCTGGCTCCCATCTCCCTCCTTCAGTATCAGCACACGGCGGCAGCTGAGCCGGCCTTGAATGCAGCTTGCAAATGGAAGAGCTAGAGCTGCCTGTGGCTAGAGCTGCCTGTGCCACTGTGGGTGCTGCTGAAATCGGGTACCTGCCCTCGGAGGAGAGCGTTTGTAAGGGGGAATGGCCGCAGCAACAGACCTGGTTCCCCCAACGGCCTCGTGTGCAGAAGGAGAAAAGTTGGTGGCCCTGGGTGGCGAGGGATGTGGTGGCACTGCCTGGATGAACAGTGACAGCCGATGTGGCAGCGTCAGCGCGATGAGAGCTGCACTGTTGGACACTGGGTTACACGAGTGATGTCGGATGCAGCAGCAGCAGCCGGGGGCTGGGGTTCGGGAGCAGCGGTTTCCTTCGCCTCACACCCAGCCCCTGCTCTCGCCGCGCTCCCCGGGGCCCCGGCGGCACGTTTGTGTCTGCGCAGATGTTTGTGTTCGCTGCAGCTGAGGAAAATATTCATTATCTTGTTAGCTGCTGCGGCGAAGGAAGTTCAGATTTGCATTTCCACAGCTAATCACGCAGCACAAACAGAGCCTGTCAGCCAGCAGCGCTAATTGGGCAGAACACGGATGTGCCAAGGCAGGGGCAGGAGGAGGGTCCCTGGCGCCGGCACCGTGGGCGGCGAGGCTGAGCGTCGAGGTGCGGCACGAGGTGGAGGAGGGCGTGGGAGGATGGAGGAAGGCTCAACATGGGCAAGGTGCACGGCTCGGGCCGTGTTCGTGTGAGGAGTGGGGATCAATGTGGGCGCAGCAGCAGCAGCCAGCGGGGTGCCAGCGTGGGAACGCTGCTGGGGAAAGTGTGTGTCTTTTGGGAAGATTGCATCTCCTTGTCAGTGCTGCCAGGAACCTCTCCTGGGACAGGAGGCAGGATATGGTCCAGGGGATTGTCGTCCTATGGACGAGCCACTCTGTTGCCACACGGGCTTCTTCTGCAAGGAGCGTGACCTGCTGTCGTGCAGCCGACTGAGGTCTGTATTGCTGCGTGTCCTCCTGTGATCCTCACATCTGTGTCTCTTGTCTGGTTCCTGGGTCAATGCGTCAGCTGCCAAGTGGGTCTTCCTAGGCCCCAGTGTGTGGAGACACTCATGGTGATCCCATGGATTTGAGTGCTTAGCATGAGGAAATGCTGAAGACTTGAGAGAGGGGCTGCAAAACTGTATAGAAGAGAGATGAGAAACCAGAGAGGGGCAGTGGGCACATGCAGAGCCAGATCAGAGCTCTGCTCACCTGCTCGGTTTGACCTGCTTTAAAAGTGAACTGGGCTTTAGTGGGCCTTCTGCAGCTCCAGCACCGTGACAGAACTGAGCACGTTGTCTGTGGATGCTCGAACTGTCCTTGGCACTTCCCTCAGGGACACGGAGGTGACTCAGGCCACCGCCCACCGTGTCACGGCTCCTTCCCTGGTGCTCAGTGCTACTTTTACCAGCTCCTGAGGCCTCTGAGAGGTTTCCTCTGCTTTCATTATGCTGGAGGGCACCGGTCCAAGCTAGCCATGGACTTGCTGACCTACTCTTCCCACCTCTGACTTTTATGCTTCTAATTATACCTGGCGTTATTGCTTAGTTTAATCTCTGTTGTTAAGTGATGTGGTAGAGATTGGTTCTGTAATAATAACTGCTCACTTGTATATAGCACTTTCAATGCTGAGGATCCTTATCAGCTTTACCGACTTGCAGACAGGAATAGCTTGTCTCTCTCTCCGGTAGCCAAGGCCTTGGTTTTGCACTCTGAATGAAAGAGCAGGATGCTGCTTGTGCCATGGATATTGCTCCAATGTTATCTTTGCAGGGAAGGCTAACGCTGGCCAAGCCATCCTTGCTGTTCCTTGCTAGTGCTCAGCCTGGTCTTCAGAGATTTCCCACATGCAGAGCTAAGACAGCTTGACGTTGACTGAACAAAGATAATCTTTGCTCTGGGCAATGCTGTTGTGGTGGGGCACTAGCGTTTGGGTGCCACGGCTTTGAAGTGTGGCTCTGAGACATACCTGCCTCAGAGTTAGCAGCAGATCTTGAATGTCAGCCTCAGTGAAGAAGAAAATCTTGTCTTTTCTGTTTTCCATCCCCTGTGATCACTCCAGAGACAGAAGAATTGCCCTTGTGTGTTTTGCAGTGCCTTCAGGTCTACACAGCCAGAGTTGCAAGTGCTAGGTCTGGTTTTGGACCCAATCAGTCCAACTGTCCATCAAAGATGAACATAAGAGCTGTCACATCAGTTGTGTTGGGAGCCCTCCCTCCTGCCACATCTGAGCTACAGCGCCTATGTTTAACCCAGGAGATCCACTAAAACTTTTTCTGCACCTGGATACTGAACAAGATCATCTGGTTTGAAGCTGAAGCTGTGGCCCAGCACTCAGAAATGCAGAAATAAGCAGCTGGTAGAAGTCCAGCACGAGTGGCTCTCGTCCCTGACCTCCCAGCGATGTTCTCTTGCTGCTCTGACTCCTGCTTGCCCAGTGATGACTCCAGCTGTGCAGGGAGGCCAGAGCGTGTGTGGAGCAGTCTCCCATGGGCTGTTGGCTTCAAAAACAATTTTCTTGAGATGAAAGCTCCGGGCATTTGTGCCAGTTCATTTCTCCCCCCAGCCACATGCTGAAGGAGAAGCATGCCTGATGAGGTGCCTGATGCGTGCAGAGCAGCAGCAAGCGGAGCCTCTGTGCCTTCGTCCCAGCTTGCCGGGGGACTGCACCATTTGCCAGCTGTACTGTTACCTGAGGGCAACAAGTGAACATCTGGAAGGTGTGATGGCACTGCCACTTGTCATTAGGAAGCCTGGCACCCCTGGATGTGAGCAAGATTTCCCCTTGATGGCAGCTCCAAATGGAGCTGGGAGGTAGGAAGGAAAATGAGGGTGTCCCAGGCAGTCTGGGACCTAAATCTCACCCAAATGCCAGAGAAGGGAGAGGAGGCTTCGCTCTCAGCTCCTAAGTTTGTCTGGGAGATTAAAAAGAAATAAGTTCACTGTAGGTGTAGTCCCGCTGCCTTGACTTCTTGGCAAGTGCATCATTTCATGGCTCCCATAATTAGCTTCACACACACAGAAATGCAACTTTGCAGATGCAGTCACAAATTTTAGGTAATTAACCATATGGTGTGGCTGCCTGATGGAGCCAGGGAGATGTGCCACTTCTGGATGCTTCCCTGGGCAGCGGCGTGCCTGGGGGCTGCCTCTGCCTCCCATGCATGACCCCTGCTGCAGGAGACCCCCAGGCAGAAACGCAGCTCTGCGGAGCGGCTCATGCCGCCCAGCGGCTGGGACGGTGGGCACGGGGAGCAGCCGAGCATGGTGGGTGGCAGGCAGCTCGTGTTGGGGTGTCCTGCTGCCTGGCAGGACGTCCTGGACGTTTGGATGTGGATCCACGGGTGCTGGCGCCATCCCCAGCTTGTCAGGCGCTGCTTTGGGGATGCTTGTGCGGCTGCAGCCCGCGCTGGCATAAGGCAGGCATTGCTTTGAGGGGAAGTAGGAGCATTAACTGCGCTGAAATGACTTTGTCGGAGTGCCAGCATATGAAATGTGTGGTGATATTACAGCCCTGCCACTGCCTGTGGCTGTTTTTCCTCTACTTCTTATGACTAATAGAGAGAAGACAAAACAATTTCTATTAGTTTCTCCCACGCCGCAGTGGGTTTCTTATTTTCCAAACCTCATTAGAGTTTGTAATACCATGGTGGTAGTCAAGAGCAGTCCGAATCACCCCGAGGGAAAAGAAGAACTGAAGAGAGATGATGTGTAGCCCAGTATCAACACTGCTCCTGGCTTGTATCCAGGGTCCCTTTCGATCCCTGTCCAGACTCTTATGCCTTATCTCCATCTTAAAGGTTAATGATGAAGCTTAGCGGAAAAAAATGCTTAAGATCTCAGATTGTTAAGAGAATAGATGTATGTGCTGAGCAGAGAGCTGGCTCTGCATTTACCTTGGAAATGCAAATATTATTTAAAAGGCAGCGCTTGCACTTTCCACCGCATTGTAGTTCAAGCATTGAACGCGTGAACAGCTGCTGGGGTGACAGGGCTGGTGAAAGGTGTGCAGAGGCAGTGGGCTTCAGATGGCTGTTTTGGGAGCTGTTGCCCAAATCCCGTAAGAATTGGGCATGTGTCAGGCACCAGCCTCACACAGGTTCCTTGGGAAATCCCAGTGTGTAGTCCTGGCTCCACTGAAGTCAGTGGGAGTTTTGTTATTTGTTGCCTCAATGCAAGTCCTAACGAAACTGCAAGGAATGGAACTGTTTGAGCCATGTGTTTGAAATGAGTGAAGAGCACCCAAACAAGCCCACACAAGAGGAACCACCACTGTGGCTCAGCTTACCAGTGAAATAGTCTTTTTGGAGAAGGAATCCAACTGGGCTTTGCTTCCCTCGGGCACAGAAGAACATTTGTGGTTATTTTCCTAGTGTCCACAGCCCAGTGGGCAGGAGCTCTGTGAGCTGCTTTAGGAAGTCAGTCTTTCTTCATGGCATCTTCCCATCCAGACCGTTAAAAAGCTGAAACTTGCTGAGCTTATGGGAGTCGACAAGGTCAGACCCTCTCAGCTGTCAGTAATGCTAATATAATGGAGCGAGACACTTCGAAGAGCAGATACAGTGGAGCAAGACACAGATACTCTGTCAAGTGCTAAGCAGCTCCAGCCCTTTGCAAACAGACTGGTTTCAGGTTAGTCGCACCAGTTGATTGGAAGTTCCCAGGACTTGCCTGTTGAGTAAGGGTGGCACGGCACAGCTTTGTCCTCCTAGTCCTCCCCACCGCATTGCAGGCTCAGGACAAGGCTGCTGAGCCCAAAATCCAGCCAGCCCTGGGCTGTGATGGAGCCACTGCCTGTCTTGCTGGAGACAGAACCAACACGCTTCATGCGGAGCCATGCAGAGCTGCAGATGTTCATACTGTTTTGGTGGCTGCTTGCTTGCTTTGCTTCTGGACAAGGCAGAGCTCAGGAGGTGTGTGAGGACTTGTTTTGGGTGAGAAGCCTATGTTAGTTTATCCAAGCTGAACAGCAGCAAAGGGACAGTAACTTTCAGGGGTAAAATATCAGGTCCAATATGTCAATCCTGGGTCAAATTTAGTAGCTTTCTTGCTACTTTTGAGTGGTCATTGACATAAACAGTCCGTGAAGTGAAGGAGTCTCTGGCAATAAGTGCAAACAGGTTGGAGTTTGCTCAGTTAAGGGAAAGGGAGCTGTCTGTGTACAGTCTGATGTTTTGGACTCTGGATCTGATGCTGGTGTAGGAAAGGTTGGGCAGGTTTTGCGCATCAGTAATTGTTCATTTCTAAACTGCGTCTCTTCCATCTCACATACACATGCTTTGTGGAGGATTAACCATCTGATAGGTGTGAACTTCTAGGAGCAAGTTGTGCCAGAGTTAGATAGAAGTGAAACGCTCCTCTTTGCCACTCTTAACCTTTTTGCTAAGCAGGGGCATGTTTGCTTTTCACCTTGGCCTTCTTGCCCTCTCGTAGTTTTCTGACTTTCCTTGAAGCTTCAAGGCTCTTGCCTTTGCTATTTGGTTAAGCATCGGAGATTTCAGTGCCAAAGGGAGGAATCTGTATATTTGCAAAGTTGGATAAGGGGTTGAAAAATAGAGCTTAGCATGGAATTCCTTTTGCAACCATGACTGCATAATTAAGGCATAAATCTAGCTTTGTATACCATAGTACTGCGTGCTACATATGCACAAGGCGTTGCTGTGGGAACCATAAGTTTTTGAATTTGTTTTCACTCCGCACTGTTTCAGCGTGTTCCCAACAGACACTCTAGAGCAGGAAAGATCCACAGCCTACTGCAAGATTTCACCCACAGGAGACCCAGTTTAGTAGAATAAATAAATAGCTGTATAATGGCAAGGAAGGGGGATGGGGACAATGGGCAGAGGTGGGGAGTAAGGGAGTAATAAAGGATGGTAAATGGGTGAGGGTGCTGTTAGAAAGGCAGTCACCTTTGCTGGTGGGATCACTTCCATCCTGTGGCTGCAAGGACAAGGTTGCTAGTGGGGATGGCTCTCGTGCTTCATGGGCTTATGTGTTGCAGGTGTTTAAAAGCTGCAGGTGTTTGGCAGCCTTTGGGACTAAACTGGTGGCACACGTGTTGCTCTCACGACAGTGTGGAGGAGACCAAACTGCAGAGCATGGAGGTTCTGCTTCATCCCAGAGAATCGTGCTGGGCTCCGTGAGTTTCAGTAGCTGGGAGAGGCAAGAGTTTCCTGATGTCCCTCCAAGAGAGACCACAGCGTGGTCTCTGCCACTTGTAGCACTGGTGTATCCACACAGAAAGACATCCGAAATGCAGTTGAGCTTTGTTATCTCTGCTGCTCAGTGCAGCTTGTTGTTGTATCTCATCTCCCCATCTGAATGGCTTTTCCAGAGGTGACCGTGATTCAGAAAGGAAATTTTTTCTTGTGCTCTTATTGCTTCTCTGGATTCCATTCCTTGTGCAAATTCCTATGTGTTTGCTTTAGAAACAGCTTTGGGAGAGAATTTGCCTTTTCACCGTGATTGCTCGCATGACTGTCCTAGTGCCAAGGGGCTTCCTCTGAGCACTTGTTAGTGTCATCTGCCCAGAAGCAGACAGAGTGTTGGGGCTTCACAGCTTTTGTGTTCTTGCCTAGCTCTCCTGCCGGGACCTCTCGCTGCTTAGCTGTTTGGTGTCCCAGATCCCCTAGCCTTGCCGTGTTGCGTGGGCTGGCAGGGGAAGGTGACAGTATGCAAAGCCTGTGGTGACACTCGAGTGCATCTGAAGACAGCGGCGGTGGCAGGAGGAGGGCAGTGGTGATATGTCACACTTCAGCTAGAAAGCTGCAGCAGCTGAGAGGGCTTGAGCGCCCAAGGGGTGTTTGGAGATCGCTTGTAGGAAAACCAGCTTTGAATGATCCACTCTTTCTAGAGTATGGTGTTGTCTATTTGGGATACTCAATTCCCGTGCAGTTGATGGGAAGGGATTCGGGCAATCTGAGAGGCAGATCTGACAAGGGCAGTGTGAAGAACCGATTTATCGGTTCAACAGCCAAACTACACAATCAGCAGCGTCCTGATTTAGATCACCATGAAATGATTTTTATGTTCCTGTCAGTTAACACAGAACAGAAAAGCAGCAGCAGTCTCAGTTTGGGCTTGACTTCAAATGCAGGTATTTTAACTCCGCTCATGGAAAGGAGGAGGGAGGGGAGCCTGTGCTGCCACCTTGCCCAGCAGTGCTGTGGCAGTGGAGTTTGTGCAGTGCACGGTAATGATAATACTGGCGTTGGTAAGGGTTGTAGCTAGGCAGGACTAAAGGGCATGGTGGAGACTGCTTAGTCTCTTTTTATGCTGCCACGTTATATAGGAGCGGAGACTCCCTAAAATTAATGACTAATAAATTTGGCATAAGTAATGGCTACTTCACATGATGTGCGTTCAACCTTTATAATTCACTAGTGCCTGAGGTCACAGAGACAAAATCTTGGGTGAGATTTACAGTGTGCTTACCTTTCCTGAAGTGCCTGTGGAAGTAGGACACCCTCTTTACTGTCTCCCTATGACTCTAGATCAGATTTTTTTATTCTGTGATTACACCTTATAAGAAGGAGGCTGTTCGTGAATGTTCCTATGTCAGATACAAGCTGGCCTCTTCTGAGCCTACAGCCACCCCTGTGAGAAAGCAGGAAGGAAAGTTATTTCAAAAACAGGCATGATGAATGAGGCAACCCCAAACCCATCCTGTTCTCCCCAGGCCATTGCAGGATGGAAAGAAGACTAATAAATTATTCTTGCTGTAGAAGATGTCATCACAGACATGAATAGGATAGCCATGCAAAAAGTCCTATCCTCACATAGCCGCTTTCCTGAACATAACCCCACTGGATGATAATGTGATTAACATATGTAGCTGTGCTGGCTCAGATAAGGGTAATTAAATCTCACACTTCAGGCCATCAGCTAATCACTTGTGGGGTCTTTTTTCCTTTCTTTTCTCTGTCTTTTTCTTTCTTTCTTTCTTTTTTTTTTTTCTCTTTTTACCCCTTCGTGATTGTATTTGCCTAGCTGCTGAATGCTGGAGAGCATCCGTTGTGTTTATCCACGGTTGGCTGCTGATGGAGGCAGGAAGCCACACTTGGGCTGATGCTCTGATAGTGCGGTGAAATCTTAGGGGTGAGCAGAGGGATGTGTAGAAGGGGTGACAGGCTGAAGTCCAGCCTTTAGAACGTGTCCTTCAAGATGGAAACTCACTCACAGACATTGCAGTTTTGACTCTGGCCTGCAGTGCCCAGGCCTGTGGATAAAGGACCCCAGGGCTTAGGCGAGCCTGCACACTGGAGTGAGCACCATCCAGGCCGGGTGCTCCAGCACTGATCTCGAGCTCTGCTGCTCCTGGTCCCTTCTGCAGGATGCTGACCCCTCTCACCATTCTCTGGTAGTTCTCTTTAATTATGAGCATGCTGGTAGTAACTCATTACAGCGCTGATTCCTGCTTGAGAAGGGGAGTTGGACTA
>JAVCKT010028854.1:0-14465 GCA_032273925.1 Rhynchotus rufescens
TAATTCTATTACAACATTGCAGTGAAGTGGTTAGGGTCAGAATTGCATTTAGGCAAAGTCATTGTTGGATAACTGCCCGTTCAGTTTCATTCATTCGCACTCAGTACATATGCTTATAATGCATTTCAAGGCCTCTGTAATATGGACTTGAAACTGAGAGAAAGAACAATAAAGATTTAACCAACCAGCATAGCTGGTTCTTTTCCCAGTCTGTGAACTCTATCCAGAAGACACAGCCAGACATGGCTTGAAGAAAGAGCCCATAATCCAGAGAATGAAAGAAGAAAGTGGAGAGAAAAGGAGTTTTCAGGACATCATTTAAGGAAAAAAAGTCATGCTTACATATGAGACTAAGAAGTCTACAGATGCACACAATGCAAACCCTCATCCTCAGCTTTAGGCATACATTTTTCAGGAAATTGCTAACCTCCTGCATGGTTCCTGATATTGGTTTGTTAGTTATAAGAGCCCTGAACTTGTATTTCCTGTTCATATAGTGTTCTCCTGAAATGTTAAGAAAATGGAATTACAATAGTCTTGTACAAGGATTCTAGCATTCAAGGTGTGTGCGGCTGCAAAATTAGGATGCTTGTAAGACCTAGGTTTAAAAAAACCTCCTAAGCATTGCTATGCTATCATGTGCACAGATCTGTTATATAAGGAGAAACTATGAGAATATGAACCTGGAAAAAAGAAGGCTCCTTTAACTAGTGTGCATAAACATCGATGAGGGGCTGAGGTAAAGAAGGTGGAGCCACACTCTTTTCAGTGCTACCCTGTGACAAGCCAAAAAAATAAGGGTACTAATTGAAGTATGCACAATTACACTTATAAACAGAAAAGTATGTACTGTATAAACAGAAAAATTACACTTATAAACAGAAAAGTATGTATTGTGAGGACGATCAAACACTGGACCAGGCAGCCTAGGCAGGATGTGGAAATCGTTAGAGATCCTCATCCTTAGAGATATTCAAAGACCAACTGAATGCAGCCCTGGGCAATGTGCCAAGGATTGGACTAGATCATCTCCCGAGGTGCCTCCCCACTCCAACTATTCTCTAACGTGTGTTACCCCTAAACTAGCAAAGAATTACTGCTCTATAACAAAGCAGCAAGTCTACTCAGCTTGCTCAGCTACATTGTCGTCCTTGGTCAGTGCCATCTAACTCAGTTTTACTGTTTCTGACACCTAAATTGGTATCTCTATATGTTACGGCATTCAAATGTATCAACTCTATCTGCGTCTTTACCATGGACTTTGTTGTTCTATGACTTGATAATCTTGAATGTCTTTTACAACCATAATGATTCTTCGATGCTGTGACTCTTTATGTGTGACAGGCTATGACACTTTAGTGTTCTTCCTCTGGTTTTAACCACTTTTTGTAGAAGTTTTGTAGAACCACTTTTTGTAAAAGGCTAGAGGCTTTATGCTAGAGATTAAGAGACTGGGCACTTGTGAAAAAACTGACCAAATGTAGTATTATTGTCTGATCTTGATACAATTTATAAAATGATTTTTGTTGACAGTATTACACTTATTTGACACACTTTCTCCATTACAGAAACCTCAGTATTTTCTACAGAAATGTCAGCCAAATAATATGAAGTGATATCTTCCGATTAGAGCTGCATTTTTAAAATAACCACTTTCTATTAATCAGTTTTATGTACTTCAGCAAATACTGACAGAAGTACTTTACTTAACATGGAGAAATTTAGACAGTAAAAATAGAGTTTTAATACAGAAAACTCGTTATTTCTGTGACAACTCTCTGTGGTATACCTTGGGTCAAGTTACAGCATGTTAAGAATATGGGGCCCTATTGAAGTCATAGAAAAATAGTCCAGGATTTCATGCATGAACTGTAATTGGCAAGACTTAAATGCCATGAATATTAATTTTGCTTGGAATTAACGATGAAGCAAGGATTTGTGAAATGCTGGTTTTGAAAAATATTTTGAGAATTTTTAGAACTATTCAGAGAGACACCCATTTTGCATATTTGGCAAAATTTTTGGCTTTGATTCTTGACTCACAGTAACCTTGAACAGGATGGTGCTTGCAGGGACAGCAAGTTTAATTTTCTCTTAGTATGTAGGACACCCTACATAATCCCCTACATTCTTTTATCGAAGGACATCAATGATTTATGTTTTTTGTTTGCACTAGTGTAAGTGAAAACTTACTAATTTACCTAATTATGATTTTATGTATGCATGTATGTGTGTGTATATATATATAATATGTATATATGAAGTTCATTCTTGTCTCTTCTGCAGCACATCCTTAGAGCTGAAAAAGCAAACCAGTTAGGATAATACAACCTAGTGCCTAATTAATAGGGAAGCACAACCCTTTTTAAACGTTTTCTCTTATCCAGTAAGACTGGATACAGCTGTGCATAAACAGGAAAGCTCTGCAGCTGCTCTCCTGTCAGGTGATGTAGTCTGTGAGCTGGGCTGGCTGACATTAATCAGTGAAAGTTTCTCTCTGTGCTCAGAATAAATCTTCTGCTGACTGTAAGCATCACATTGAAGTGTATTATTACTTGTGGGCCATCACTGTGGCATTAATGAATGTTTTCTGAGTAATTTAAACTTTTAAAGTATCTGTTAAAGGAACGCTTTTAAACAGTGAGTGGAGTGTTGCTTACAAGTTGATCCCTGCAAACAGTTTGCTTAGTGATCATTCTCATTGTATGTACCATATGCTATTAAAGACATTCACCTGCTTTGTCGTATATATGTGACTTTTAAGCAATAGCATGTCCTGATCATAACTTGAAATGATTGCTGTAAATACTGATCTAAGCACTAGCCAGCAGGTAGTGTTGATAACTAGGAGACTGAATATATTTTCATAACTATATTGGTGAAGAAATCTCAAGAAATATCAACATAAAAAATATATGGATATATATATGGAATAGGTGACACGACAAGCATGGCGCCAATGAAAGTTGGAGGTATCTGTCTGCGATGAAAATGGTCTGTGCACTGTGAAAATGGTGTTTACAGCTTTCATCAATCTTTAAGCACTTTGGCTAGGCATTTTAATCCACATAATAAAGTTATGGCAAATACCACAGAGAGCTGAAAGGACTTCCTGAAATTACCCAGAAAATCAGCAAAAATTGGCAGCTGTGGATTCTGCCTTGAAGACATTCTGTTTCTCCAGACATTCTCTTTCCTAAAATGCTGTCACATTGAAAGCATTCCTAACCATTTCTTTTGCTTACCTTCTTGGTCTGATCCTCTTGGGTAGGTACAAGATAGTCCTTTTAGGGTTAGGCAGCCAGGAATGATGCAAATGGAAGCATTCCTGACCATTTAGCTGCTTTTGTGGCTGTCTGGATTTCTGTGCTTAGGAGACACAGAAAGCAGCTACTGGGGTTAGGCATACATTATTCTATGCAGTGGTTAATGAATTATGGTCAATTAGTTGTTACTGACTAGAGTTTATCTACTCATTTCCTAGATAACTGTATAATTGTTTCAAACTCTAGAAACTACTTTTTGGGGTTTTTTTTGATCTTATGCTATGTGTGTGCATTTAACCAGCTATATATCTTTAGTGCAACTTCAAACAACCGAGGAAGAACATTGCCAACAGCAGCGTCAGTGATGCAGTTTTGATGACCACGGAAAGGCTGAAAAACTGCTAAAAAAGTGACATCCAAATAGAAGACAAAAGTGGAAAAAAACCTCCCGGATATATTGCTTATAAATATACATGGCCAGTGTAATCCACAGGGTTTCAAGATGGCTCAAGCAGTGGTATGATGTGGTTTCTAGTCTAGAATGCAGTTTGTTATGAGTTTGGATAAAAACAATGTCCAATCATCTGCAACTCTTTTACAAGCTTCTTTCCTCTAAGTTATGTTTTCATAGCAGAGGTAGCCTGTGCTCTTTCACTGGTCACTGTTTCTAATATTGTTTCTGTTACACAAACAAATATATCAATCATACCTCAGATCAGGTTGAACAGTCCCATTGAGTGTTGCTGTTTTGGTAAGACTGGTAATACTTCCCCGTTCATGTGGATGCAATAAATTCAGCAAATTCTGGCTCTTCAGTATTGTCTAGTATTCCCAGAACAGACCAATTCCTTTCACTGCTCACTATGGTGCAGCATATTGCCATAGGAAATGTCCCCTGAAATCCTATTAGTGCATCTGAGAGAGGACAATGACAAGAGGTGTGGTTGTTCCGTGCATTAAAGAAGTTACTGGTCACTGACAAGCTCAGCAGGAAAACTGCAACTGTAGTTTGACATAATTAACAAATAGCATGGTAGCAGAACAGTAAAAGGTTTTCAGGTAAAAAAAAATAAAATCCAGGAAAGGAGAATTATGTATTGTCAGGGATGAACAGGAAAAATGTGGTACTGCTTTATTCTGCTTTAACTCTATTGTCCAGACTCTCATTTGCTGTAATTTAATAAAGCTGTACTCTTTCAGTTTGCACCATTTTCAGCAGATGAAGATCTGGTTTTAATAATGAACACACTGGGAACCACAGGAGAACAAACAGTATTTATGCACATGTTGCAGCATAGGGTCGAGATCTTAAATAACAGAGGTTCAGTCCCAGATTCTGATGCTAAGGTAAGTACCCTGATTTTCAAATATGCCGGTGACACAGCAGATATTGTTGTGGTCAATGCCATATATAGTCTTAGAACACTCCATCTCATGCAGATTCTTTAACCCAATAGTTGTACATTTTCTTCAATATATGTATTTCATAACTGTTGCACTTACAGAGTGCTTTTCTATCCAAGTATACATAAAACTTCTTGTGAGACTCATTCAGTTCTTGCAGGGCAATATCTATATTTATACAGATACACTGATGTGTCTTTGCAGACTTTCACATATTGTAATCTTTCTAAGGGACAAGGACAAATTACCACCTCAGTTATCAGCAAGGGACTCATTTCCATCAGCTTTTTGCATCGCACAGGGAAAATGTTGTGCTTCATATGTGTCTGAGCTCATTACCTTTTGCTCAGATGAGGGCAGAATCACCCAGTCATCAAGGCTGCAATAACCTCTAGAGATCTAGTCCAACACTGTGCTCAAACAGACTCATCTAATGTACATGACACAGGATTGCTTCAAGGTAGGTTTTGAATATCTCCAAAGAAGGAGACTCCATCTCTCTGGGCAGCTTGTTCCTTTGTTACTTCCACAGTCAAGAAGTTTCACTTCAAATTCAGAAGGACTTTCCTGTGCTTCAACTTGTGCTTGTGCCCTTTGCCTCTCATCCTTCTTGTCCTGTCAAAGGACATCACTGAAAATAATCTGGTCCCATCATCTTGACAACCTCCCTTAAGATATTTGTACAGATTGATAAGTTTTCCTCTCAACCTTCTGCTCTCCAGGCTAAACAGGACCAGCTCTCTCAGCCTTTCCACAAAGGAGAGATGCTCCCCTAACCATCTTTGTAGGGCCACATAGCCCTCTCTCCAGTAGCTTCATGCTCCTCTTGTACTGGGGAACCCACCATTGGACACAGCATCCCATATGTGGCCTCAGCAGAGCTGAGAAGGTGAGGAGGATCACCTCTGTCAGCCTGCGGGCAACATCCTTCCTAATGCACCCCAGGGTACCAGCAGCCTTCTTGGCTTCCTATCTTTTGGAATCATCGGGTGTATTTTTACATAGATATATATTTTGTACCAATGAGTACATCGGATAATAACATTTCCTGTGGTATGTCAAATGAACCAGAATTGTTTCATAGGAAAATAACAAATATGCTAGCAGATGTAAATGATGCCACAACTTCTACTATGGCTCTAGATAAGTAGGTGGAGCGTATTAAAAATATTTTAAAAATTGCAAGGAAATAGAAAATAAAAATAATGTTCTAACAAGACTGGAGCTAATGTGTTGAAGAGAGTAGTGCATATTATCTAACAAGTGTATTTTTCTAAGCAAATGACAAAATAGAGACTAACAAAAATACCATTATTTCAGAATAAGCCCAAATTAGTGAGATTCTTGGAAAAGATTACAGGCTTTTCCATATTCCAGTCACAAATATCTTCAGTAACTATGTTGTCTAAGGAATCATTCCAGGAAGATGGAAGATGATTAAGAGAAGTGACATGCTGTAATCCCATGGAGAAGCAAAAAGAAGTGTGTACAAAAAGATCTATTTTGCATAATCTGTTCCAAATAAGTGTATTAAATCATTTATTGATGCCACATGAGAAAGATTTGTGGAAAGTGCTTCATTAAATTTTTTTGTGGAGAAATGACTGAAATTCAGGCAAGGAAACAAAAGCTCTAAAATTCATTGTTGGATACTCTTAACTAGACAAGCTGGGCTTGAAAGGCTTCAGAAAGTCTTCTTGCAAATAATGTACAGTAATGAAGTGACTTACAGGGAGCTGTTTATAACCACCCATGAGATGAAAATCATGCTGCTGTGATGGCACAGGGAATACCATCTAATCTCACAAAAAAAGCACTATAAATCCAGAGTTGCTACTGATGACTCAGTGGGTCGTATTTACCAAACTGAATACAATAAGTAGTAGAGTGGCCATTTACTGGTGACATAACACTATCTATTCCTTTTGATGTACAGGAATTGCTGAAAGCTCCATGAGATATGACTAAAAGAACTACCATATTACTCTGAATCATCACAATCATCACAAAAGGAAAACAAGGAAATGATGTACCCTTTCCCTTTCCAGAAACTTGTCTGTGAGTACAATGCAGAACCCAAGTGATCTCTGTACCATGACCTATAGATTTTTTCACCCATAAGTGTACCTTTATGACTTCATAAAGATAGAATGAAGAAGATTTGATTTGCGGGGATCCGTTAGGGTTCCTGGACTATATGTCCACAAAAGTCTTTTTCTGGTAATGCAATTAACTCCAGATGTCACTCTTAGGTCACTGTATATGAAGAGTTACTTGCTGCAGAATATTGTGTCCACATTGCAATCAGGGTGATCTGACTGACACTTTGGTAAATGTCCTTTACCAGGAAGAAAATGGCTTCATTCTTGAGATTATATCACAAGTACGAGCCAAAAGGAAAATGTGTACAAGAAAAAAACCCTCCAGCATATTAAATTGTTAATTTGTGCTCCTGTATATTACTTCATTATACCCATAATTTATTCCAGAAATCTACTAGATCCTGATGTAGAGCTATTAGAAATATCTGACATTAAGTAGAACTATGTATTTACTATACACTATGTAGAACTATCTGACACTAACAAACTTGCTTTGCCTTTGAAGTGCCAGGGCCTGAATCACAGGCCCAAGTCAGGGTTGACTTATAGCTGAATATGGCTCTGCCTTTGTAGAATTACACAGAACTCGCCTGTAGAACAGCTTACGCTAACCTGCATGTAGGCTCACAAAATTGTAACTTTTGTCGGCTCTCATATAAGTCTTTTCAACCTTGAAGGGAACTTTCCCATCCAAAGCCAGGGCTTTGGCCAGATATTACCGCTCACCAAGAAAATGCAAGTTTTGCTGATTTTGTTCTGTAAAACCTGGACCCTTTTACAGCAACTTTAGAGATCTCACGTATGGGTGGACTCACCATGTAAGACCTCCCAGTTGCCAGGAAGGTTCACCAAATCCTCGCTGCAACAGAGGCTCCTCAGTGACTGCAGATCTGGATGATGGCAGCATATTTAGGCAATTGGTGATGTATCTTTTTCTCAGTGACTATTCTCTTTCCTGTACAGTAATGGTTAACTGCATTACCTTGCTTATTTCGTCTGTTGTTAAAACCCAGCACATAGTAAGTTTATCATTTTGTTAGATATATCATTTCATTTCTGTATTATTTGATATTAATAGTAAACACAGCCATTCTTTCCCTTGGTGTCTGATTCTTTCTGCCGCTTCCCAAGCAAAAGGCAAAACAGCCCTTAAAGAACTCCCTCCAGTCAAAAATAACATGCTCTATTTTATCTGATTGTTCTGACTTTAGCTTCTAGGTTTTAGCTTGTATTATACTTTTTTTTTCCCAGTGGACTAAAACACTGTCTTTAGAAATCATTTTAAGGGATCTTCTGAAAGAAATTTGATTTAATAGTTGTTGCTGAAAACTAATTTGGTAACCAGTGATACAGGAAATCTCTAAATGGTTGCTGTGATTTGGATTAGGATAGTTTATTAAACAGACAGAGAAAGAAAATTTCATATGACATAATGAAATAGACTGCATTTCCTATAGAATGAGTACCATCGAGTAGCTGAGTTATGGAATGAGATTTTACTTATATACTCAAAGGAAAGGAATTTGGGGATAACAAATTTCCTCAGAGACATCAGAATGGAATGTTCTGATACACATTCACTTAAAGCTCAGAATCACACTGATGTGTAGTGAAACTCTCTAGATTTGTTTTTTTTTAGCAAAGAAACCCCCACAAATTAGTTCTCACAATGCATGACATCAGAAGCAAGTATCATTAGGGCTGACAGGTTGTGTCAGAGCTACTATGTTCTTACTGGAGAGGTCTTGTGTGCAAAGGCTGATTTAATCAAGTATAAAATCAAAATTTCATTTTGCACGATTCTTAGTATGTTCATACCAAGGTGAGAAAGCTGGCGGCGATGAGCTTGCACGATAGAAGATATAATAACAGTAATACTTGTGTTGCACATTGAGGTAACTATAAAGATGTAATTTAAAAATTCATTGAGAATTGAACCAGAGGCTTCCCATGACTATTGCTTCCCACCATTTAGGGTGGCTTCTCGCTTTGCAATGAATCCTTGCTGCAGGGAATTACCTCAGCAACACACCCCAATTGTTGTTGATGGTTAATAAATGCTTTTATGAGAAGCTACAACGAAGTGTGTGGTATTTGACTTATTAAAAAAGCACATCCAAAAGGACTAACAAAACTATGTGCTCTACATTTCAGCTTGGGAACATTTTGTTTTCACTGCAAGTTTAACATAGCAGGTATTGAGGACATTTTGGATTTTTCAGCAGCTCATTTTTCCTTGCCTGAAAAGTGGTCTCTTTAGAAACAAGAGATGAAAATCTCCTTTTTCAGAAAAGCTCTCTGCACAGAAACAGAAATGGGCTAAAACACAATGTTTTATTATTAGTTTATCACAACCTCATAGAAAACAGAGTCAAATAAACCTCATGGAGTTGCCTATAGTTTCTCAACAAGAAGGCTGGCTTCAAACAGTTCTTGGCAAATTAACTTCTAACGTTGTTCTTCAAAACACCCAGTCACAGATATTCCAAGATATCCAGGGACAGTCTGTTCCTGGCCTCACTCTGCTTACTGACAGAACTGTGTGACTTGGGTATAGTATACAGTTCCTACAAATTAAGACTGCAAAAGTCAGACAGAATGGCTTATTCCATTTATTACCTTTTACATATTTAAACAGTTTTATCACCTTCTCCAGCCACCCTCTCTCCAGTCTAAACACTACAAATTCCTTTTACATTTTTTTTCCCAGAGATTGTCCTTTCTGGAGCTCCAATCATTTTGTTTTTTTTCTTCTCTGTACTTTTCCCAATTGTTCTCTATATCCCTTTAATAAAGACCACATAACAATATTGTGCTCCTGCTGTAGTCTTATCTTTTTGAGTAGACACAGATGACATAGATGATTTATAGATGACATTTCTGTTTATGCACATCTCATAATATTTGCCTTCTTTCCTGGCCAAATGACATTCTAATGTGCTTTAAAGCTCTGAGCCTTTCCTGAAGGATTGCTACTGAGACTGTTTCTTAATTCTTCATAATGATTATTCTAGATGCCTATGTATGTTTGTCTTTATTTTTGGACTTTATCTCCAGGTTATTCCTACATATCATACACCTTTATTCTTGTACTGATCTAACAATAGTTTACTAAGAAAATATTTCTTAAAATTGCTTATGTGAATGTTATACGAGATGGTTTTGAACGACTCTGAGTAGAGTCAAGAGTTATCTGGCATTTACTGCTTGTCTTCTGTCCATAAGGCACTCTATCATGTGTAGAAGCAAGGCTAATTTGGAGAGGTTTACTCAAGAAATATATGTTGGCTTTTACTCGTCCCCCAGTTATCTTCCAAGTGCTTATGAACAGTTTATCTAATTATTGTTCCAGGAGCTGAAGTTAAGTTGCTTCCTCTGCAAGTCCCCAATTCCTTCTTTTCTTCCTTTCTAAAGATAGAGCCTGCATTTGGCATTTTCCAGGCTGTTGGAACTTCACCATTCCACCATTCCCTTGTGGGTCCTCAAAGAAGACGACTACTAATATTTTGAAACTAGGTTCAGGTGGTTATTCTAAGTGGACTCTAGTGAATTACAACAGGGCTGTTCTACTATCACTTTGTTTGGATGAGTATTTTTTTTACTTGTTTTCCTCTTTTGTCTTGAACTATTATCTTTATTAGTCTTCTGACCACAGTTAAACTCTGCATGAAAAAGCAGCACTACTATGGATTCATAGTTTTGATGGGGTTTTTTCCACCATTTGTCAGATTTTTGCAGTGTTTATTTCCCCTGAAACAATTCAAAGAAATAAAAAGAAAATCCTTTTACAAATATATCCAGACATTGGAACTAATTCTGATATCATTTTCACAAGAATAAATCAAGTGTTATGCTCTCCAAGTCATTGTTTTAAAGGTGAAGAAAAGTAGAAACAGCTGTCAGAGAAAAGGAAACTCATTTGAATAACAATTTCTAGAGCATTTCTAGTGCAATTAAGTTTCATGTACCGACTAAAGAATTATTACTACTGTATGCAGTTTGTGTCACTTAGAAGCTTTTCCAGTGATAAGTATCATAAAATTGCCAACAAAAGTGCTAAATAAAGGAAAAGATAAAGAACAAGCTTAAAATGTGATTTCATGGACTTCATAAAGAAGTGCTCACTATTTTTGTACTTAAAAGAATAAAAAATTATTTAAAAATAAAATTTCCAAAGGCGGTGGAACAATATACATAAAGCCAACTTTTGCAGGGTCCATAAATCCTTGCATAAATCCTTTTGATGGGAAAATCTTTAAATCTTCGGTTTCTAGGAAAAGAAGGAATGTTGATTCTGGCACTGACTCTAACCATCTACATATCATTTTTCATGAGCTATGAAAAGATGAGGCCAGTTAGACACACATTTCAAAATTCCAACTTGTGGAAATGTATGAAAATAAGGCTGGCTTATTTAGAAACTGTTAGCTTCACCAACCTATGATCTAGCTAACAGAGAAGTCTGACCTGATTAGCCCTTTGATTTAATCATTTCAATTTAGAAATACATCACCAGCATTCAGATGAAAGAATGAAGGCATCTTTGTTGCATATCTTGTCCTATTGCAATGCTTTAGCAGTGCCTGCTTCTGAAATTGAGTTTCTTACATGTGTGAGAATAGTCTCAGCCTGTTACATCATATCAGGTGCTAGTCAGTCTCCGAGATCACAGTCTTGGACTCACGACCTGCCTCAGCAGAAGTGGTTTCATTGGGTGACATGATCTCCCTGGGCACACTGGGCCCTAGTGATGGGGAGATGTCACCATTCTCCTTCTCCTATTACTCTGGACAGCCCTCTTCCTCATCCACTGTGCTGTGGACACTTTCTATGTCAGATAATCATTGGACAGTAAACAGAAGAGCTCCTGCAAAGCAGAATGCACCTCTCTTAGCAGAGTGGTCGCTGGATACCCACACACACCTCAGCTCCCTGAGCCTTGCATCTTTGCATCAAACATGAGACTGGTTGAACAGGCAGCAAGGAGCTACCTCTGTCTGTAATTCTGAGTACAATCTAGAGATGCTGTCCTGGGAAATAAAAGCTCTGAGTTTTTATCTCTTATACTGACATAGAAATGAGGTCTGCAATGAGGTCTTGCTTTCAGTAGCTAGGTTTTTAGAGAGGAAATCCTGTTCCACCAGTCACCTGGTCTTACAAGGAGACTGGTTTGGATTAAAGAGACTAGGGATGCACAGCTTTAGAGAGGAGTGTGTTCAGGCAGCATCTTTGTTTAGTATTTCCAGCTGACTGGAACTGAAGAAAACATCTCCAATCACCTGCAGTCTTGGACAGTTCTGACCTGCACCTCAAGTTGCCAGGAGAAACAGGGCCAGCTAGACATTCTGCCAGTAAAACTTTTTCTTTAGTCAGATCATGTTCAGGAACTTTGGATTTCCAGGACTCACATTTCACAAGCAATTCTGCCATATGAAGGGAATAATGGTTCCCAGGCTTCCCGCACCTATCTTCTGTTACTAGGGCCAGGATTCCCAAGGCTTCCAGGCACCTTAATCTATGAAAAAGAATTGGCTATGAAAAACAGAGTTTCCTTTTGTGGAAATATTTTAAAAATTAGGTTTCATACTGTTTTATGGAGAAGGTCTTTAAAAATAGGAGAAAGAAATTTGGAGTTTTGATCAACATTAACTGGAAGCAAATGGAGCAAGCAGCTAGTGTATGAAGGGTCTGGAAGGACTGCCAATTAGATTGTTGGGATGTTCCATGCTCTGATATTTAAAGATTTATGCTACTGAAAATGTAAACTGTTTATGTGAAATATTCTGTGCCAGGTGTCTTCCTTCAGCTGAATAGTTTTCGAAATTTTCAGACAAAATAGTTCAGCTGCTGCTGAAAAATGGTTAGCGAAAAATATTGCTTTGTGTAAATAAAACAAAAATCAATGGTATTCCCAGCCTTTTCACAAGATCTTCAAATTTACCATGAATTCAAACCTGTTATGAGAAAGAAATAGAAAAATAAGTCTTGTATTTTCTACAGAGATTATTAACAAAAATATTGGAAGAGCCATGCTTGCTGTGCATCCTGATTATATACATCCCTCATCCTTACTTTCCTGCACCAACCATTCCATGTATTGAAGAAGGCAAGAGGCCCAAGGGTTGAGGAAAAACAAAATATAACAGTGTTTTGGAACATGGAAGGGAAGGATCTGTCACTGGTAAGGCCCAGTAAGAGGCAAAATTAAGGTGTTTATTAGGTATAGAATGTCTTTCATCTTTAAAACTTTGTGTAGAATGTGATGTGTACTTCCTGTATATCTTCTGTATTACTAATACGTCTCAGTTGTACATGTCACCTAATTGGTGTATTTCACTGTAGGCAGTGAGATAATCTGTTCCCAGTGTTCTCCACACTAGGGAAGCCTGCAACAGTCCCAGATGTCTTCTAGCACTTGAAGGACTGCACTGAGGTCTGTGCTCATTTCTTGAAAGTAACCTGTTTTGAGAGGGTTTACTGCTGCCTGTGAACTGTACAGAGCTAAGGCAGGTCCAGCCTTGCTACCACTATACTTTTCAGTATCTCCACAATGTAAATTGTAAAGGGGGAAACAGACAAGCCCATATTGTTTGCAGAGTTAGTAGATTTTGGGACAGTTGGCATTAAGCCAGAGCTGACAAGCTTATTCAGACCAGAACTGAGTCCTGCTGAATTATCTGTGTCTCTGCACCATTTTGTCCAGCTATCCTGACCATAGCAGCTTGCTAAATACAGCCATAGGTCCACACTTATGTAAACTGTTTTCTCAGCTGAAGTTTCCCCTCAACCCGGAATTTCATGATTCAGAACATGGATGTGGGTGGTTCAGCTCAGAAATATCTGCCAGATTTAGCTTTAATCTGGCCTGGCCTACTTGTTCCACTTCCATTGTCCAGGATAACTCAATCTCATAATATATTGGATTAAAGGGTTATGAATATAGAGACATGAGAGTAACTTCTTGTTCCATGCTACAACTTGAAGAAGAGAAGTAGAGCAGCAGGAGGTTATTTTATTAATTTATGATGCAACACTGGAAAGTACTTCTTGTGTCATTGATTCAAGTCTTCTGCTACTACAGAACCCACTTCATCTAATCCTGTTCTTAAATGTATCTTAAACTTGTTTAGATTTCTAAATCATACTATAGCCCCAGGAAAATAATTACAGAATGGCATTGCTTTGATTTTTTGAATTATTATGATTCCTAGACTAAATTCCTGGATGGTTTGTCCATGACTGTTCCTTCATTGCTCATAAACTTAGATAGCCCTTAAACTTCCACAATATTTAATCTCTTGGTGTATTTATAGTCCATAATTAAAAGACAAAGCAAACAACTCCTTTATCTACAGTTGTATTTCTCCAGAGATTTATTATACAGAACCTGATATTAAGAAAAGGCAAGATAAGCTGATGTTTTGGCATCCAGTTAAGAAAATATTCTTGAAGTCAAGCTGAGACAAATAAGTGAAATATGTGGGCTTACAAATACCTGTTATCTCCAAACTTAGGCATATTATTCATCCTACTCATTGTTCTTGCTCCAAAGATCCATATTTCCTGAAGGTTGGAAAATGCTGCCAGAGAACAGTATCCCGCAGATGGCCCTGGAGCTCTTTTCTTTCTTTCTTTCTTTCTTTCTTTCTTTCTTTCTTTCTTTCTTTCTTTCTTTCTTTCTTTCTTTCTTTCT
>JAVCKT010028855.1:3601-20025 GCA_032273925.1 Rhynchotus rufescens
ACTGGAATATCTTAGCTTGTATTCATTCTCTTTCATTATTACTTTTCAATGTCCACTGCTTTCTTTGGAATGAGCACCTTTGAAAGATAAAGCTAAACAAGGTGACTCCTAGGGCTTGCTCTGACCACCCTCACTCACCAGCCATCCCTCCACAGCATCTGTTCCACATCTAATAAGCTGCCTGTCTATCTAGAATAGGAAGCAATTAAACTTTTTTATTTTATTTTTTCTCCCATAGAGGCCATGATTTAGAGAACTTAATTTGACTTTTTTTTATGTTTTTATAGTTTTATACGTATATAAATAATATAAATTATATATAACATATATATATATATAAAATCTGTAGTTTCTCACTTGCAATATAGAAACTATGAGGCAGCACCAGAGAACAAGCCTACCTCTAAATGAACTTACCCAGCAATAAAGCAGCGTAGCTGTGGTGTGAGTTATCTACACATCTATCCCGTCACAGCAAGGAAATACTGATATAAAAGACCCTTAAATCTATCTGGTAAAAGCCCATAATGGCAGGAAACTGAGGTCAGACGAATGCAAGTTGGAATAACCTTTTTATCAGTTATGCTGATTAACAACTGGAACAAATCACCAAGAGGAAACTCTTTTAGCCACTGATGGTTCAGCTGAAGAGATGTCAGGACAAAAGCTTCGCTCCCCTTCAAGGCTACCTGCAGAAATCTCATGGCTCTCACCAAGATGACCCGAAGGCCCTTTTACCATAAATTCTCCTCACGTGTAATGTTTTATCAGCAGCCAGTCGTTCTAAGGAAGGATGGATGCTCAAAACAGGATTCCCAAAGCATCCCTGTTCTCTGCAATCAAATACTTTGCAGAAACACTCCAAGGCTGCTGTCATTCCAGCAGAAAACACAATCTTTTACCTTGTGACTCATCATCAGCTCTGTGCCACTTCAACTTTATTTGTTTCCCATTCCATTTGTTTGTTTTTGCCTGTCCATGAACTACAGCAAGCAGATATCTTCTGATTTCCTCTAAGCATTTACTGTTTCTGACATTCGCTTAGACAGTTTTCAGAATATTTTTGCTCCATATGCCAAGATAACTGTGTCAAAGTCATCTTTTTAAAGGCAAAAAGCATAGAAATGCCAGATAAATGCTCTTTACTCGTCTCAGGTTCTTGGAAGTATTAAGTAGAGTGCTTAAAATTTGTATGAAAGCATCAGTTTAAGCAAGATCCACCAACCTGCTGTGCTCTCTAACAAGAGCACCCGAGTAAAGTCTCTGGCAAACGCTATTAAAGCCAGTCTGGGTTTTACGCACCTGAGGAAGAGCAAGATGAGCCCTGCTTCATATCTGACCTCTGGTAAAGCAGAAATTTGACACAAATTCCTGAAAAAGTTTGGGGATATTAGCTAGATCCTGATACTTCATCCTTCCACATTCTGCAGCACTTCCAGATGCGCAGAGCCAACCAGAGCTGCCCACACAAATGTCACAGCGCGTCCTTAAGATCTTCCCAACGACTGATAGAAATGCCCAAAAAGGCTGATAAAAGGAGCAGAATTTGGGAGTCACCCCCTGTCTATCTCCATTTACATTTGCAGAGCTCACCTGAATTTCAGTGTCCTGACTGGCCTCTCTGTGGGGCCCAGGGGCCTTGGCTTCCACTTGTGGCCATTAAGGCGACTGGCAGATACTTCATAACACAGCAGACAAACGTATAGTCGAAACGTGGAAGTTTAAGTGTCCATAGCTAAAACAGGGTAAAACAAAGTCTAACAAAAACTTTTATGATTGCCATGGAAAACCCTTGGGCAAACCATGGCGAAGTCGCTGCCATTCTCTGCTGTGCAATGACACTAATCAATGGCGTTTGTTTCTAAGGGAGGGGGAAAAAATAACAGAGTCAATGGTGACAAACATCTAACCCCAAATTCTGCTGCACTCCATGTGGACATTAGGAGTCCCAGCAGCTGTTTCTGTTCCTTATGAAGAACTTGCAAAGTGTAAATGCTCACTTTCAATTCAGACAAAGCACAAAGCACCCAACACTTGCAACAGATTAAAAGTAATTTTTTGCTACAGCCTCTGCAAGAAACAGCTTGATTCATAATAAAAGTTCCTACCAAAGCTTTTGGGAAAGCATCTTTTGAAGAGAAAGGATAATCTCAGTTTTAATATGCACATCACATCACAAAGAAGGAAGTTACAGCCTTTCCTCTGAGGCGTGGTGGGGGAAACCTGCAGAGGGGGTCCCTGGACGGACCCGTGGCGCCTGCCCCGCGGCTGCCTCGGGCACCGTCCTGCTCGCCCACGGCACGAGCGGAGTCACAGCCGGAGAACACGGAGCTGTCCTGTAGGATGCAGCGCGTGCGACTGCTCAGGCAACAGCACCAGGCTTGGCGGGATGAAATCACAGATTTTAGCTTAGCCAGCATCTATATCAACAGATATAGAATGACAAAGTTAAAAGCAGTTAGAAGAGAAACCTGCATCCAAAAACGCATTATCTAACAACAGATTAATAACTTTATACTTTAAGCGCACAAAGACCATTCTGAAGCATCTCTGAGCTTGCAAATCTCAAATAAAAACCTGTATTTAAAAACCTGGGACCATTACCCAGCATTTTAAGGACTGTCAAGTTGCATCTTTCCAGTTTCAAACACTTGTTCATGTGCCATTACTCTGAATGTCCTGGGAGCAACCTCAGCTCCTTATATTTTGAATGCACAATGCAGAGCAGCACAGAGCAGACTTTCTGATGAGAAAGGTCACCGTGTCTCTGTAAAAGGGACACTTTCAGATTTTGTCAAGGGCATTTCTTTGTAAGCTAACTAACACTTATTTATTCATTGAAACAGTTTTCCTGATAAATAAAAGCCTGTTCAGAAAGAATGTAAAATTCTTACAGGGAATTTAAAAAATATGTATTGTTTGACATTGTCACTTGTATTTTCAAGAACTGGCAAGAAAGAGTATGACACATGGGACGAAAGTATCCACAAGGCTGCTTTTACTAACATTAGAGGCCTTCATTGGAGAGGGACACTTCTGGAAAAGAGTGGAAAGATAGGCTTCAGATTAAAAAATAATAAAAAAGTTTCACAAAATAAAACAGGAAAATGTATAAAAAACATAAAAAAATGTATAAAGCGCCTTGTGGCTCTAGACAAGGCACAAGTGCTGTGATAGAGAGATATAAATAAGAAACAGTCCTCAGAGCTGAAAAAGGCTGTGTAAGAGCAGACAAAAGTTGGCATATTCGGAACTGGATGCAGTAGGTGAAGAACTCGTGGAAACGAATTAGCAGCAGCTGCCAGGGCACTTCACAAGGACCTCTTCCTTCCCCACTCCTTGTCTGGCTCATGCATTTTTTATGAACATTTTTTTATAACCACCTTCTGTTGCTAACTGGTTGATACAGAGTCATTGATAAAGTCTCATTAAATGTAATATCTCATTAAATGAAAATATCAAGTGATAAAACTAGTAATGAATGAGGCTGCTGTGGGCCTTTTTGCATAAAAGTAGAAGGATGAAAGCTACACAGAATATTAAATCATTTCATCTCTCTCCACAGTGAGTAAGCTAGTGTTCAAAAAAAAAGATCGAGGTAAAGAAGAGGAACTGGAGCTTCTATGATTAGAAAAGCAAACTGAGAAACAACGTAATTAAGGACTTGTTATCATACACATTCAGGTAACCTTTTGTCCTCCACAGTTTTGTCTCCGAACTCTCCCTAAAATTCTCCAAAATTTTTAATGTGAAAATACCTCTTTTTGGAGTCATTTTGAAAATGAGCCACATCCCATTTTCTCCATCTTAAATTGTGTAATCTGTGACCTGGTTCTGCAAGAGCACACCTTCCCAGTCAGAACCTGTCCATTAGGAGGGGATACAGCCGCCCACCAAAAAAGTCAGGGCAAAATCTATGCATATAGTGACAGAAAAATACAGCAAAATGCCAGGCAAAAATATGGGCAAAAGTAACTTAATTGAGAGCCCTGGGGACAGGTCTACGTTTCTGTTGCTCAGTATCACCAAGAAGAAAAGCTGGATTCGGTGCTTTGGACTGGCAATGTCGTCAAGAGCTTCCCAAGAAACATGGTGATCGTGGATACACAGGCCATGCGGATGGTACCTGGCGCGGCGCCCTGCCATGGAGAGAGCGCGCTAACAGCCACGCTGGGCTGGCACCATTCCCGGCCCACAAAGCTGCCTTAACGCCCTCTCCCTGCTGCAGGAGAAGGGAAAAGGCAGCAGCACGGGACAACCCGACAACACGTCGCGCTGCTCTCCCATGGCGTGGCCGTTCCCACCACAGGCCACGCTTGGTCCCCACCAGAGAGGCCCCACAGGCCGCCATGGAGGCCGCTCCTCTGCCCTTCCTCTTCCCTCTCTTTCCATTTGTTCCTTTGGACAGGGAGCTACAGTGGCTCCGCCACGCTCAGGCAGAAGGGTTAAGGTTCTCCCGCGTTACTGGTCTTAGCTTATTTTTACAGGAAAGGATTTCTTTAAATCCTTTTAATCAACGTTAAGAGCGTATATGTGATTTTCACTCAACAACCCGAGGGCGACGGGTCTACTCTTCTACTCAGCCGAGTTTTTTATGGCCATAATGTTGATGATCACAGTCATTAAATGCAGAACTACAGATAGTAAACTGGCTCATATATTATGGATACATTTGTAGGATTCTGATTATAAATTTAAATCATAAAATTAAAGGAGAAAAGAAAATCAGACAAAACCCCACAAATCCTGCTGCCTTTCTGACCACTGGGTCACTTGTCCAGAGAGCAGAAAAGAGCAGGTGAAACGAGAACCTGCACGACTGCAAAGTTCAGGCCTCAAAGCAAGGAAAACCAGTCCAACATAGAGACAGAGAGCAGCCGTCCCACCAGGCAGGACAAAGACCATCCTCCAAGTTGAATATTTATATTTTCTTTTGGTAAGACCTAACAAATTATTTAAACATCAGATCTTTGCTGACGACTTTAATGTTGCGTTTTCTCCACTTTCGAAAGGACTTTCTGGTTGTGGGGATAATCCCGGCCCAGTGAATTTTAAATATGACTTCTCTTTTGTTTATATTTCAGCTACACACAAAATATTAGAAGAAACTGGCAGTTTTTCCTGGAGTTATCGCTTACGAGAGCCGTATTCTTGCTTTCATCCCATCCATTCTCCCATTGCTCCTTCCTTGACGCCCTGGGTGGTGCAATCCAATAGCCTGATGGAGATCATTAGCTTGGACGGTTTCGTGCCTCCTCTTAATACGGGCATTGCCTTCCCAAGCGGGAGCGAGTGGTCCAGAGAATCAATTAGCAGTGACTGATCTGCCTCTCCAAATATTTGTAACTCATTAACCAGGGGCTGAAATTACAACCCCCTTACTTGGGGCGAAACGGAGAGGGAGATGCAGATCTGGAACAAGGCTCGGCTTTTCAGCCGCCCTCCGAAATGCTCACCTTCCTGGGAACGTGCTCAAGGCAAACAGATCCCTGTTGTGCCTCAGGAAAAAAAGAATATGACATTTGTAGCTCCGAGCGTGTAGCGTTTCCTTCATGCACCTTCTCCAGAGAGGAGAACAGGTTTCAGGAGCTCCTGTCGGGGGGAAACAGAGCAGCTGCCCTGCTCCACCAGGTGAGAGGGGTCCCCGTGGTGCTTTATCCCACGTTTGGAGACACCAGCCCGGCACGTCCATTCCGGAGGGGCAATGCAGGGGCTCCGAACCAGGGCCCCGCAGGCGCGGGCCTGGCAGGCCCGTTGGCTCCGTCACACGCGTGTCTGGGAGCCCTCCCTGCAGGACGCCCCCAGTTTGGAAGCTGCCTGGGCACCCTGCACTGCCCAGCCGTGCCAGCCGGTTCCCTGCGGTGCCAAACCCGATACGCCTGTAAGCCAGGGCTTACCAAGAAACCAAGAGCTCTGAGGAACACGAGGGAAGAGCCTTCTCGGGGAGTCAGCCGAGGACGAGGCTTAGCTCTCATTCAGCCTGCTCCCTGCCAAGCTGATATCCCTGACACGTCCTGAGCTGGGCTGCAGCTCTCAAGGGGTGGCAGAGCCCAGGCCTAGGGCTGCAGGATGCACAGGGGCGGCCCTGAGCGCCACCCCATAGGGGCCGACACGTAGCGCCCGGGACCTGGCTCTGCCCTCTCCAGCACGGCCGGCTAGGCCTGTGTCACCCTGCACAGTGCCACAGACCGGGCATTCCCAACCCAGCTGCCTCCGATCACAAAATAGAGACAGAAATCACTACAAGTCTCCAGGTTTTGGTGTGCACTCAGTGAGAACATGACTTCTTAGCTGCTGCGAGGACCTGCTTCTGGAAGGACCAGTCATCCCAGCCTGTCTCCTGTGCTACCGGAGGAAAAGGGAAAGCTGCTGGATGCCGCCTCTCTTTTTCGCTCTGCCTTCTATCACTGCCCAGCGTTTCATGCCTGAACCTTGCTCGTATGCAAAAACCGTCAAATACTCTGGGCCACAATCTCCTTCATTCCTCTGTAGTGCATCCAAGTCCTGATCTTTAAGCTCTTCTGCTAAATTGCTTGCTACTTAAGAAAATAAAAGTGCACATGCACTTTGTTGGCAAAAATTCTGCAAGGATCTTCCCTTATCTGATGGGAATTTATTTTCTGCTAAATCACAGTAACCTACTTAAAGGTCCCTGACCCCATTTTTCTTTTAAACATTATCTGCAAAATACCAAGCATTTACACTTATGTTCTTAAAAACACTGAGAAGACTCTAAAAATCTCCAATACTGATATAAAGAATGTTTTTCTATAAATGAGAAATGTTTAGCAAACTGAAAATGAAAGTTTAGTATGTTCGTATCTACTTACAGAAAACATTACCATTTTTTACAAGTTTAAAAACTTTTTAGGAATACTAAATTAAATAGGTCCTGCCAGTGAGTTATTGCAGACTTACAGGTAGTGCAAGAGATGAACAAAACGTAATGGCCTTGGAAATGCTTGCAGAGAAGCACAATACATTTACTTATCACCCTTCCATATTCTCCTCAAGGTCACAGGCCTCCTTGTTTTTCAGTTTTGATCTTCCAATCTCTTTCCTTTTCCCAAACTGCCCTGAAAAACCTCAGGCTGCTCAACTTGCTGCCCTAGCTTTCCTCGGGCTTGCTCTGAAGCCCACGGCGCTGTGGTCGAGGCTGTGAATCCTCTGCCTTTGCAGTGCTGAACTACCTCAGGAGAGATGAAAGAGAAGGTCGCACTCCTTGCTACTCCAGTCCTTCTTCTGCCCCGCAAAAACAATCTGTGAGGTTAGTACTGCCTGGTTTTATTAATCCACATTAATCCAGCATAAATCTGAGGTATAAAAAGGACAGTCTGATCTGGCTCCGTTCACCCCCACCTGCTCACTCTTGATGTTGCCCTTGTGACCAAAAAGTTAGTTTTCTTCTGGATCAGCTCCCCAAACCTGCTCTAAATATGCTTGCACAAAGGAGATGGCAAGTCCAAGGAGCTGGGGCTGAACTGCTACCAGCTCTTTTTGCAAGAGGAAAAAAAATCACCAATGTGGATTCTACCTGCTTCTGTTCACATCAGAAGACAAGGCCAAAGAGATGATACGGGGCATGTGGTTTTCCCTCCGTGCATTACTCAATGAGCTCAAGAGGAATCCAGCAAAGAGGGAGAGGGAGAGCAAAGCAGAGGGAGAGGGAAAGGGAGAGAGAGAGGACTTGGTAGATGTAGCAGACTGGGACAATTTCATTAAAACAAATGAAAATCAAAAGAAAATTTTGATTTAAAAGCCTAGAATAAAAAGGAGACCTGAAATGCTAGAACTTAGTCTTGCAGTAAAGACAAGTCTTGATTTATACACCAGCTTTGTAGTGAAGATTCAATTTTATTTAAGTAATAAAACATTTTTTGTTGTTGTTTTTGTGATGTCTCACTCACTGTTCAAGTAAGTATAGTAATTGAAAAGGGAACTGCTGATCTTCACCTATCCCAGAACTCAGGGCTTGTGGTTGTATTTGTCAGCAAAAGTATGAGAGCAAGATTTCTTCTGTACCTTTCACTTCTTAATCTTCTCTTTCTATGTTTCAAGACTTTCAGCCTCTACAATTGCTTACATTTTGGTTAAGTATAGTAATTAATCATGCTAACAAAATCCTATTCTCATTTGTAAGTAAAACTAATTGTACTACAGTATTTTTTTCCATCATCTTAGAAGGTGCCTTAGAGCTTTCCCACAGTATCAAGTTCCCACTACATATACACACAGAGTGCCTAGGTGACAATTCATTCCACTTTAAACTACTTTTTCAAACAAACTTCTCCAAACAATGTATTATCTACATTTTAAACGAGGGGTGAAATTCTACCACTCTCTCTATAAAAAGCACAGTGAGGTTTTTGTACTCCACAGAAGATTTAAGGAAAGTATTGACAGTAAAGCAATCTGTAATACTCCTGAAGTGGAGGGGAAAAAAAAGTTCTGAAAGGTTTCTCACAAACAGAAAACTCAATTTATGTAAATATTCTATATTAATGTGCCATTTCCAAAGTACTTTATTCACTCTGAAAAAAAAAGTGTGATATTTTAAAATATCATGGCTGTAGCACAGGAAAAAACATTTGAAGCTAATGGTGTTAGGTGTAATAAGAAGGAATAAAGAACATCACAGAGACAAAACTGGGCATTCAGCTGTAATCGAAGAGGTCAAATTAAGTTGCTCTCACACTTGGGAATAAACTCAGATTACCTGGCTGATAAAACACCCACACAGAACAGAGCACAATTTACCTCCAGGAAGCAGGGACCGGTTTACGGTATTGCAGGACTGATCCTCAGGATCTGCTGGGCTGTTTATCACTTGCAGAAATTTAACCTGGACCCAGGATACACACTCTGCTTCCTTCCCCAGGGGCGGATGTTTCAGCACTGTTACCCCCACGGAGCATCAAGAACTATACATCAAACACTCAAATTTAGCTCCAATAAGGCTGATAGAATTTCTGCACATCTACCTACCTGCTTCTCCAAGCAGTCCAGACTATGCTTTGATCTCACCTTTTGAATCCTCTCTTAACCCTCTCCGACATCTTTTTTTTTCCATTCCAGTATTATTAGCTATCCATACTAATACATATTTAAACATGTATATACATGAATTACTTTTCCTTTCACAACACTTGATCCATTAGTTACGCCATTCATCTATGGGGAGAACAGTTAAAATGTTACTTACTAGCGACTGGTCTTTGAATAACAAATCAAGACAAATTGTCTTAATAACATATGGGAAGAAATAGTTTAGGAATAATTAATTGAACCTTAACACATCACTTTTGCTCAGGAATCATTTTCAAGCTATTATTTAACTAACAAGATTTTAGCAGCAAGACACACAACAGCATGTGAACAAAAGAATGAAGTCTCTGCCACATCAAAAATAAAGCAAAAATAAACCATAAAAAATGTTACAGTTCATCTAGCACTGCAGTTACTGTCAGATAGGACGTGGAAGGCCCTCGCAGAAGGGCTTATATCAGTCTGTGCACTGGACTCTGAGCTCCAAAAGCAGCTTTCTATGGACAAGAGAAGCAGGAGAGTTGGTGAATGCCCAAAAAGTTCATTCCTCGCACTCCAGTCATGTCACAATACAGAGAACAGATTTAGCTCCAAATAATTCTTTCAGAGCTCTTCTTCCAGCTTTTTAAGGCGTAATTTCAACATTTCATCCGTACTTCAGAAACCCAATTTATTTTACCCGAGGGACTGGGGAAGAGACTGGGAAAACACTTACTGAATGTCAAGAAATATTTACTGAATATGTCACTATCACAATTGGCAATTCAAATAAGCCCATACTACCCAAGCCTTCTGAAAAGTCAGCCCTCTTTCTGAAGGAAGAAGAGTATTTGTAGCATTTTTTATTGCAGTACAAGCAGCAGCTGCAGCATTCATTCTCTGTCACACTCAAATATCAAATATAACAACAACTAAGGTAACCTTGAGCTAAATATCTTAATAGCAAATCTGTACTGTAAAAAGTACAAAAAAAATCAGGAAGGCTGAATCAAACTGAAGAATTTAGCATTCAATCTTCTGTTTCTTTTCTGGGGTTGTCCCTGGCATGCTGCAGAAGGAATGTCACAAGAAAATGCGCTGGGCGCCGATTCACTGCATGTAGGTGAGTATGAGTATGATGTGTGGAGTCAGGTAACTGACCTGCATCTCTAATACGGCTTTAAGAAAAAAGCCATTCCTCACTGCAGCACTATATTAAAAAGA
Organism: Rhynchotus rufescens; assembly: GCA_032273925.1. NCBI lineage: Eukaryota > Metazoa > Chordata > Aves > Tinamiformes > Tinamidae > Rhynchotus > Rhynchotus rufescens. The sequence goes on from JAVCKT010028855.1 coordinate 13,850, forward strand.
CGCCATCTTCCAACTCAGGAGAGGAAGACTCTGGTGTAACTCAAGCTGCTAGCATGGGTCCTATGAAGTGACTGGAAAATCTTCCATTTATTTAACCACGGAAAATTTTCAACATTACTTTTTCCTAATTTCATTATCCAAATTGTTTCTATGAAATGGCTGATTGATATACACAGTGGTAAGAAGATACTTTCTTTAGACGTTCCTTTATAGGAGTAAACTGTTTGGTGCATGTGCACACATGCAAACAGAAAAGCAACGACAGAAATTATTTAAACTACATATGTGTGTAAGGCTTCACCAGATACTGCTGTGTTACGGCAACAGTGAATGTTCACATGTTCCTGGCTTTAAATTTGTTTTTCTAATCTTTTTTTTTTTTTTTTGTATTAAAAAGAAAACAAAAACAGCTACAAAGACGTAAGCAGTATATTCACCCTGCGGTGCACAACAGATATTCTTCATAGCACATATGAGAAACAGACAAGGAGAGCGACAGAAGCTGGGAAGATATTTACACCATGAAGTTTTGTTGATAAATAGTATAGGGTCATGCTGAGCCAGAAAATACATCCAAATTACGGATTAGCCTGACTGTTTAGAGCTACTTACATGAACTCCAAAAACTCAGTCTCTTCCAACAATTACCTAGTAAATGGAAAGGAAGGAGAGCTAGGAAGATGGAGTGAGCGAACCAACTTTAGGCAACAGAAACACTTCCAGCCAAGAACTGCATCCATATTTTGGGCCCACACTTCCCATCAAGTTCCACACTATTTGAAGGTCATTTACAAAGGCACTTCAGCAGACTATTTTGAGATTGAATTTACTAGTTGTTTATACCCACTTGTGGCACTTGAGAAGAAAACATTCTTGGGCAGAAAAGCAGTCTGGTATTTTAAATATAACTCACAGAAATAATTATTTCCAGAATACAGACGTGATTATTGGAGCTTGTTCTGTGGAAAAGCCAGATGCTCTGTAGTATTTGCTCAAGAGTGTCTTGAAAGTAAGTCATCTCTATTGACTAGCCACTTTTTAAAATCTTCACACAAATCAGAAGAATTAAAGATGTCAGGAGGCCTCCAGTCCCACCTTTCGTACTAAAGATTATCCCTGGCAAATATTTTTCCATGTTTTCAAAAGTCCTCTATGAAGGACAGTGTTTTTACGTTTATCTAACATAATGGTCTATGCTAACTGTACAGCCCAAGCCAACTTTTCCAGCTCTGCCTCCAGCAAAGACCAACAGACATGAATGAATTGTCTTACATACTGAAAATAAGTTCCAAATACATACACAACCTATTTTAATAAAGTGCTAAAGTATTAAAGGAAGTGTCAATATGGAGGATATCTGGCTTTAGTCATTTCTTTTTTGAGTACTTTATTAATTTAAGCACAATTAATTCTAATTTACATCATGAAGGAAAATTCTAAGGAAGTTAAGGTGGCAGAAACAAGCATTTGAAAGCTTAAAAACAATTAAAGGAAAATTCTCTAGCACTGAACTATCCAGGCATAAGTTTCCCTCAACATTACTGCTATAGGAAGCCTACTGCAGAACGGAGAACGGAGCCTGCCCTCTCTGCAGCCAGACCCACTGTGCCAATTCCCTTCCTCCCCAAAGAGAACCAGCGGTAGCAGCACCTGCTACTCTGGGCTCTCACAGAAATCAACACAGGCAAACTCTGCGTTATCCAATAAAAATAATTTTTTTAAAAAAGAGGCACTTGATTCAGTCCTGTGTCTCGTGCTCTAGGTGACCCTGCGTGTATGGGGGGCTTGGACTAGATGCTCTCCAAAGGTCCCTTCCAACCTTATTGGTTCCATGATTCGGTGATTCATTAAGGATTGAGCTGGTGACTGACACAGTGATAAAGATACTGTGAAGTGTAAATTGCTGTTATACTGCCCAGGAGGAGGAAATACAGAGCCTAAACTCACCCCTTCTTCCTGCCTTAGTGTCCACCCTCCTTGCCTGGCCTTTGGGGCCACGGGTTCCCACTGCTGCAGCTCAGGCCTTTGATGTGGGGCAGAATCAGAAGCACTGAAGGGTCCCGTGAGCTCTGGCTCTGGCTCTGGAGGAGATGACTGAGCAACCAGCGATGGGAGATGCAAAGCCAGGCACCAGCTCGCCTGGGTGCAGCACAAACAGGCACTCACTGAACAACTGCTGGCTCACAAGCGTCACTGCTGAAGAATGGCTTTGAGATGGGAACAACAACCGTCCCACATCACACGGGCCTCATTTGTACATCAAAGTAGAAGCTGCACTCAGTGATAATGCCAAATAATGCTCCTCTACATGTCTGCCTAGAAACTTGTATGTTGCAAGCTTGTATGTTGCTCTGAGGGCTTCTGAGGGGAAAGAGATTTTTCCCTACAGCAAAAAAAAAGAAGAAAAAAAAATGAAAGAAAACATATTCACTCTGCATATTACAAATACTGCTAGACAATACAGAAACTCAATGTGACTCTATGGAGCAGGAGGAGGTGGGTGTGAAAGAAAGGAAGAATCCCTCTGACGTGCACCCCACAACCTCTCAGCAGCATCAAAGGGGGGCCGGGCACATTCTTCCTGAGGGTGTTTGTTGGTGCTGCTGCAGCAGCCCACAGCGTGGCGGCCTCCCCATCACACGGGGGAAGGCACTTCTGCCAATACTCACATCCTCTAGTGCTTTCCTATTTACTCCTCAAACACCTTCTTTATGCCAGTAGGCCTCTATTAAAGCTTGCAACGGGCCCAGAAAATGCACAGAAATAAGAAGAGGGCCACTATAATAGAGTATTACATCTTGTTCCCTTTCTCGCTACTACATCCCACGTTCAAGGAAAACCTCGGTGTTCCCTGCAGCTTTTTGCTACTTCATTCAACACCATCCACAGAGTCTGAAGTAGCTTAGTGGTGGCCTTTGTGTCACTTACTGATGATGCTGTGGCTTTATGTCACACACAGCACTCTCAGGCTTTTCTCTAATCCCCATTCTTCTTTCATCCTAAGCCTTATGTAACTTGGGAATTGGCCGGGAGGAAGTTTTGTAGGGACAAGGCTTTCCGCACACAACCGGCTGCTGGCTGCTCACGAGCTGATCAAACACAGCAGAACGGGGCCACACGAGCTCTAACAGGGGCTTTGGCTCCTGCTCCATAACCGAGGGCAGAAGGAAGAGCTCCAGGTTCATCTGTGCTTGGGACTTTCAGCCTCACAGAAGTGTGTTTAACAAAGAGCCAAGTGTGGCAGGCAAGGACAGTGACAACAGACACCTCCCCTTTTACCTGCATAGCCGGTATGGGAACTGCAGGCAATGCTGGAACGCCTGTGAACAGCACCCCAGCTGCAGAATTAAAAGATATTACAAATATGACAATGGATTTTTTAATTCAATACATTTCAACTGATTAAAAATTAAGCAATAAGGGCATTATTGCTGAAATTTTCAGTTACCCTGCAGTGAATTCGTCACGAGCCTAAACTAATTAAATGAAGAAAAAAAAAAAAAAAAAGAACGAACTAGGTAATTTCAATGCATGCGATTACTTCCATTAATTGTTTACACTTCCTAATGAAATCAAACAGTTTCGGAGCCCCAAGCAGTATAGCTGGGAGATGAAGAAGGAGGCCATGGAAGGAGGTTTTGAAGTCTCCCTGGCCCTGGTAGCTGTTGCTGGTAGGAAACCCCCTTCCTCCAGCTGTGCAGGCAGCCAAGCAGCTGCCTCCACAAGCAGTGCCGGTCCTGCCTATGGACACAGCGGAGCAGCTGCGTGCCCGCCTGCGCGCCTGGAGCGCAGCGGCGGGAGGCTCCGGCCGGGATCCAGCGCTGCCGCTGCCGGCCGGGATCCAGCGCTGCCGCTGCCGGCAGGGGCAGCTGCTCTGGCCACAGAGCTGCAAGGAGAGCCCGGAGCCCGAGGAGCAAAGGGAGGTGGAACAGAACAGCCAGAGTGCACAGAGGTACCTGCAGCCCTCTCTCTCATCCGCACTTGCCCTTTGGCCACTTGGGGCTCGGCTCAGATGTCCTCCTGACATAACCTAAGTTAAGTCCACTTGTGACCATGAAGCACGTTACTGCAATGGTAAGATCACAGCAACACCAAGAGGAAGGGATTCTGTCTTCCGACCAGAATTTATCTTTGCTCTTTATTTCACTATTCGAAAGGAAAACAACGAGCTATAACGAGAACATACATTATTGAAGGGCTGTTCCTTACGTAAGTACCATTCGTTCTGTGCATTCAAGAGAATCAGATTTTGTTTGCTAAAATTAAGATGGAAATTCAGAATGGCCAGGAAACTTGAGCACTTGAGCAGTTCCCAGATTCTGAGTGCTAGATTTTGCACCTAGAACAAAGCATCTTTCATCTTCTAAAGCATCAAAGCATCTTCTAAGCATCTTTCCCCTTGGCTTCCTTTCCATGCGTGTGTTTGCACATGAAAAATGAGTACATTTATACACACACACACACACACACACACATACACAGAAAAATCATGCCTTGGCTTCCCCATTTCTGAGTCATTAGGCCAATGTAGTAGTGTATAGCATAGTACTATGGGGAGTGCATGATACTACCTTCAGGGGAAAAAAAATCTCTATAGATACGCTACAGCTATCAAACACTGACTAAGCTACGTTCTCTTGTTTCTGATGCAGAAATTGCTCAAAATTACTATTGGCTTTCAGATCCCCTTCCTTGCTGAGAGTGAATACAGAGTTAGCAGAACTGACTATGCTCTTACACCTAGAAATGGAGATGAGAAGCAAGAGGTGCACAGAACCAAAAAATGCATCTACACTGGAATACAGTTCAGGATAGGGGACACAAGGGTGAGACCAAAACCAGGTCAAGAATTAGAATTGGAGGGAAAATCATGTCAGAAGGGCGGGAAGTGCTGAGGAACTTGGTGCAGGTTCTTCCAGCACCATCCCAGCTCCCAGAAGGAGAGGCAGGGGCTGCTCCTGGGAGAACAAGCTCCGACTCAGGTGCTGAGAGTCAAAAGAGCCCCTGTGGGAACCAGCACAGGGGAATCCAATGCAGATCCCTGGCAGATCCCACAGGAACAACACTCCCTCCATGGCTCCAGAACATCCCAGGCTTTAACCACCTTGAGTTGACTGTCCCGTCTTCCCAGCAGCTTGGCTCAATTTCTGAACAAACATCGGGGGGGGAAAAGAAGCCACCTCAGCCACGCAGCAGCCAAACACAGTTACTGGCCACGGGTCAGCGTAAATGCAATTTACCAGCTATTCTGTTCTGCCAGTTCCTGCACACTGGTTTATTGGAAATTGTGTCCTTTTTTTCCGTTAAGAAACAAGTACTGGATACATAATAGAAATCATCAGACAGACTGTGCATCCTCTACATATAATTCTATATAATAATATATTCAATATAAATAGCTTTAAGAAAATGTGAAATCCATTAAGCAGCTTGTTGCTCAAAGAAGTCCTATGTTTTTATTTAAACACACTACCTAAATTCAGATGAGAGAGGGAAAATACATGGAGAAAGTGAAACCTGACTGTTTTTGTTGTTGTTTCAGTATCTTGTACTTCAATCCTGTTCCTGTTTCCTCCCTTTAACCGCTGATGCAATTTTCTGCATTATATAAAATGTACATTTAAATGATAGGTGCTGTTACGCAGGCCCACCACGCACCAGTTTTAAAACTGGTGTCACACTGGCTTCAATTATCAGAGCAGCTTTTGTGTGTGCGGCTGGCAGGGTGTCCCTGTCCCATCACTGAAGTGTGCAGCACACAGGCTGGTTATGGGCCTGGTTACAGCCAGCTCCCCTGGGAACCAGTGCTGCCTGCTCTCCTGGCTATCACTCACACAAGCCCCCTAATAAACGGGAATACTGCACTTTCTGCACATTTAAGTTTATCAGTACCTTAGATGCAACAGTAGAATGAATTCACTCTCAATAATGTTTTCTTCCAGTGCTTTGATAGCCAGGAACTTTCTTGCTAGACAAGATTCTAGCAAGTCATGAATTTCTTCTGATTTCCTCCTGGAAGAGGCTTTTTTCCCTCTTTCTGGGATACAGCAGTTAGGCTGGAAGCCCATATGAAGTGATATAGCTTAGCAAACGAAGCAAAATCTTATAAAAGCTATCTCACCAAGAAAAATAAACAAAAAACAAGGTGGAGAAAAACCACCTGAGATGCCAGTGAA